>KL647300.1:998681-1157139 GCA_000727475.1 Sarcocystis neurona | reverse complement strand
CTCTTCTATTCTATACTGTGTCTCTATGTATATGTAAGTGTGTATGTACAAATATATGTTTGTGTATACATATATATATATATATATATATATATACACGCGCAAGTACTCGTATTTTCTTGTTTTATCTCTCTCTCTCTCTATGTATATATGGATGTGTATATACGAATATGTTTGTGTGTGTGTATACACACTACATATATATATGTACTCGTATGTTCTCGTACTATCTCTCTCTTTGTCTTTGTCTCTGTCTCTTGCTCGCTTTCTCTCTCTGTGTATATGCACAAATGTCTGTATGTGTGGCTATAGAGAAGTATTTGTCCTTTCTTATTCCTTCTCTCTTTATATATAGAGGGAGATAAATATACGATTGTGTGTGCACATATATGTGTAAGTACTCGTACTTGAAATCTCTGCCCGCCTTCGCGTGGGACACATCCATCCGCCCTTTGTTCACTAGTCTGTATATCCATGTGTAATCATGTGTACGTCACAGATATGTAACTACACGCACACAACTACGTGTGCACGTATATGTACGTATATGTGTGTATGGAGAGAGGGACAGAGAAAGAGACAGATTGAGAGAGAGCAAGAAAGGAAGAGAAATATAAAGGAAGAAAAAGGGCGAAGCGCGAGAAAAGAGAGAAACGAAAGAGGTGGCGTCTACGTCCAAGCATTTCTCTCCGTTTTTCCTTTCTCTGTGCTTTCCTTGTCTCTCTGTCTGTCTGTGTCTGTGTCTGTCTCTATATTTTCTTTTTCTGTCTCTCTCCGTGTATTTCCCCGTCCTCTCTGTGTGTGTTTTGGTTTCCCCTTTCTGTCTGCGTGTTTCTCCGTCCTTCTGTCTCTGTGTGGTTTCCTTTCCGGCCCCCCTCTCTGCCTGCTGCCTGTGCTGCCTTTCTGTCTTTCTGTGTGTTCGTGTTTCTCCCTTTCTCTCCCCTCCGACTCTGCGTGTTTTTTTTTCTCTTTTCTGTTTTTCGCCTTTTCTCTGTGTCTTCTTGTGTGTGTCTCTCTCTTTCTGTATCCCCCTCTCTGTGTTTTCCTCTCTGTGTGTGTATGTGGGTGTGTGTATTGTTCTTCCTCTCCTTTCTCTGCATGTTTCCCTTCTTTCTGCGTTTCTCTTGGCCTTTTCGTCGGTGCACGCGTGTCTACACCACGGAACGAATTGCACAAGAAGGGAAGATCTTGCCAGCAGGAACACTTTTGGCATGAGGAAGACAAAAAGAGCTCCCCACTTCGGTAAAGCGGTGTGCACAGAGAGAAGGAAATCACACAGAAAGAAGTCAGTCTTCATGAGAGCGGACGGCGACTGTTCTTGCTTCATCTGTCGCGAGTGCTGCAGAAACAACGCGAAGGCGGAAAAGCGCCGACAACAGAAGCAGATGGAGGGACGTATAGCGAGACTGAAGGATAGACAGACAGACAGCGAGAAGAAGAAGAGCGTTTGCTAGAGAGGATGAAAGAAAATGTCTGTTAGAAAACCGGTGGATATGGGGAGGCTCGGAATATTTTGACTTTTAGTCGCGCACACGCACCTGGGTGGCTGACTACCTGCTGGCTGCAAGAGGCGGTGCGACTTCGATAAACACAAAGGGAAAGACTCAAGAAGAGCGACAGACGGAGAAATAGAAAAGAAACAAAGAGAAAGTGTGGACTGTAGAAAAGCTCGATGTGAGGCAGAGACGCACAGCTGCGGTCGTTGGCTTGAGAATGACAGATAGGGTTGTATTGAAGAAAAGGAGAGGGGGACTGGGAGAGATGGGGGGGACGTCCTTCCGTTTCAAATGCTTATGCGTGTGGATATATACGTATATACGTAGATACTACATACATGTATGTACGTACACATGCCTTCTATCCGCTTTTTCTATATTCATAATTGTTCATTACTACTACACATACATATATACAAGAGAGAGAAACGGACGGAGAGAGACGTCATTTGGCTTCAAGTGCGTTCACTTGAAAATGTATATATATATATATATATCAATATACAAATATGTGTATATACATATATATGTATATATAATCTCACGTAGGTACGTGTTTTATCATTCGGTTTCATTTCTCACAGTTGAGCAAATATATGCCCTTCGTACATGGGCATATGTGCCTGTGTGTACACACAGACATACACCAGTAGCGAAAACGGCGCATATCCTGTACCTGTCTACACATATCTATATATGCCCATAAACTTACATATACGTATGGCTACATATATACATATAGTAGAAGCCTGTGAAGTACCCATACTTATATACACACACATGCACACGTTATATATATATATATGTGTATGTTGGAAGAAGCATGTAGGCATGCAGGTCTTGCCAAATAGTATACTTCGTATGTATAACCGTGGACAGGGATAAGTCCTGAGCTACGCGTGTATACGTATATGTACGTATATATATATGTATAACAGGCATTTCCGTAACGTGCACCTATTTTATATGAATAGACGTGCATGTTGTTGTGTACTCTTTTGCTACGTCTAGAAGGCAACTTGCTAGTGTAGCGCCTTGGCTGAGAAGGACGAGGAATGTACGAAAGATTGAAAAGCAACTGGTGGCTCTTTGAGGAGATACACACACAGACTGCGATACTTGCAGAAAGACAGGCTGCTGCTGTCGACGAGGTGATGACTCACTCCTCACACATCTACCCGCGCCGCGCGTTTTCTGCGAAGACCGCGACAAAGCGAGGGAGAAGAAAGAAGAAGAAAGCGAACGGACAGATAGAGAGAGAACGTGGGCGTCGTTTCTCTCTGTGTAGTGCACTTCTGTAGAGGCGACGGGGAGAACTTTTTTGGAGAAAGGAAGCGATCGAAGAGCAGGCCGACCAAGTCTCCGACGAGCGATGCTGCGAGAGACGTTTTGTTGGCGCTGCTGTCAACGTCCTCCGACTTCTCCCCCGGGGTAGCCGCGGTGGAGAACACCTCCCGTTCCCTCTTTTCCCATTCTCGTTTCCCCTTCTATTCGTGTTTTTCCCTTCACCCCTCCATTTGCGTCTTTTTCTCCCGCTTTCCCGAAAAAGAACTCGGCGTCTACGTCTGTGTGTTTGTCCGTTTTCCTTCCTTCCCTTTAATCGTCTGTCTTCGTCCACTACTTCTCCGAGAAGACGCCGGTTCTGCGTTTGTATGAGAGTGCGTGTATCTGCATTGTGCGTGTGTGTGGGTCGGTCTGCGTTTTAACCTGCCTTCCTTTCTCGTCTGTCTTCTTCTTCTCCTTTTTACAAAGAAATGCCGGTTTTTCGTAGTCATCTGTCCCCCTCTCTCTGTTTGTCGGTGCCCCCGTCTTCTCGCTAGGCAGTGGAGAATGTCCAGAGAGTCATCGGGGAGCTGGCGACGATATTTCAACGCGTTGCAGCGATGATTTCCCACCAGGACGAAATGATTCAGCGCATCGACCAAAATATCGGAACTTCTCTTCACAATGTCCGACAGGGTCTGTCTTTGCCTTTCCTCTTCTTCCCGTTCTCCTCCTCCGTTCGCTCCTCTCCCTTTGTCTCGCTTCTTCTTGTACACGCGTTTGACTTCCACATTCACACATATACGTGACTTCTACACTTATGCTTACGTAAATGTATGGATATCGGAGTATATATTTATGCTACGTATATACATGTACTACGTGTGCACGCGTCTTTGTGCGATAGATAGGGAAAACTGCGTCTCAGGCAGGGGCCACGGCTTTCGTTGACTGCGATGCGCGGCCGACCACCTGCAAGTGGTGTTGGGAGTGGAAGTGGCGAGGGAAGACGGGGTGGTCCCTCAATATTATCAAACGACTCGATCGTCCGCATGCGTGGGTCCCCTTTTCGCTGGCGCGTCTGCTGCCTCAGACCGTCCCTCTCTTCGTAGCGTCGTTCCACGTCCCTTTCTGTGTGGTTCTGCCTGACCAGCAGAAGGGAATATACATACACACGTGTATATATCTATTCGTATATATGTGGACGCAGACGCGCATCTACGTTTGAAGAGGCTCTCTGCTGCGTGCGTACTGGTGGGCGTAGGGGTACTTCTTCTCGTCCTTTTCTCTCTATCTCTCCGTTTCTCTCTCTCGGGTTGTTCTCGGCAGCAAGTAGTCCTATAAGTGTGTGTCGTAGAAAAGCGTTATCAGCGCGCAGTAGACCCCCCTCTCTCTGTGTTTCTATGTGTCCGTGTGTATGTCTGTGTGTCTGTATCTCTCTGTCTCTCTGTCTTCTCTCTCATCTTACCTGCAGATATGTGTGTCTGGGTATGCATTTGTGGAAGACGCGGTTGCGGTGTGCACAACGTCGGTTTTTTCGACATTTGTCATGGAGTCACGCCCCTCCCTACTCCGCCGTCGGCCCGGCTTCTTTATCTTCTACTTCGTCTGATTCACACTTGCCTTCATGAACCTACGTCATGTCCTGTGTACGTACACGTATGTACACACATTTAATACGTAAACATATATATATATTATGTATATGTATATATATGTGTATATATATGTATATCCATATGTACATCAATATATAGACGTATGTGTGTATGTATGTATATATATATATATGTATACACATGCACGTATATATATGTATATATGTATATACATGCGTGTATATGTATGTATATATATATATGTACATACATACGTACGCACATCTCTCTCAATATATATATATATATACACTAACGTATACATATATATATATACATGTATATATGGCCACATATCAATACAAGAGTACAAATGTACACATATGTATAGACCTGTGTAGAACGGATACTCCCTGCTGTAGTTAGCGCACGAGTGGAAGGGACCGCTTTTACCAGCGACGGCTGAGTTACTGCCTCCCCACGCGAGTACATGGGCGTGCCCGTCATCCTCTCGACAATTGCAAAGCACGTGTTGCGTAGGCTGCACGTGAAGCAGGAAGCGCAGTTTGTTTTCGCTGCATGCTTCTGGTGGCACGCAGGGCAGACGGAGCTGCTGAATTATTTTCAACGCCTTTCGTCGAATCGGTCGCTGATAATAAAAGTGAGGAATTTCGCCTTCTTCGCTTGGCTCCCTACACATTCTTTGTTTGCCAACCTGCTGCTGCAGGGATGCTTCTCATCTCAGTGCTGTTGGCGCACACGTGCGTCTGGGGAGTAGCTCCGGGGTCAAAAAGCGTGCGGCTATCTGCTTGTGTGTGGCCGCGTACTAGGGCTGCGAACGCAGCTAGCTGTATGCGCCTGAAGACATGCATACGCCGCTAGCTGTTCGACAGATTCAACAGATAGATAGATAGCTGTTCAATCTGCGGACACGTCTACCTCTTGCTCAAGATGTGTGTGTAGATATCGCCGGTGAGCGACGTAGATGCCTGCGTCTACCTGGTGCCGGAGGTATGGGCATGCAGGTAGCTGCAGTTCGGCGTGTACCTGCAGCTAGCTGGTGCTCGAGCTCTGCACAGGCGTGCAGGTACGGTTCAGGAGATGTTTGTAGCTAGCCGTATGCTTATTCATTAGGAGTGGGCGTCAGACGCAGACTCACCCAGCTGTTGCTGCATGTATTTGTACAAACCACCTTGCCGTGTAACTTGCAGCGTAGCTGCACACACATAGATATACATATGTGGTTCTATGTCCACGTGGTAATAGCTGTGTGCGTATGTAATAATGTCCGCCTAGAGAATTCTAAGTCGACGGGACTACCATTTTGTAAAGGAACGTGTCCAGCAAACAAAATGACGTGGTCGCCAGGAAAGGTGTATACGCGTGCAGTCCTGGACATGCATGCGAGCGACCTCATTTCTGCACGGCCGTGCGACTCGCCATGTCTGTGCGTGTGCGTGGATCCTGCATCTGCATGCAGCGAACTGCTTCGCTGTGGGCAGCTACTCCTGCATGTGAGCACCTAACCGTTTCCATGTGCGGCTGTTCGCACGTGCCCCCGCAGTTTCTGCGGCTGCTGTTTGCATGCTGTAGCTCCTCTCCCCTCTCTCTTGTGCTCGCCGCCGACTGCATATGGGGGGATACTTCTTTGTTCTGCACGTGGGCAGCCTCCTGCCTCCGCCGCACGCTTGTGACTAGCCTTTGTTTGTAGGAGCGTGGTGCTAGTAGCTGCCTGGCTGGCACGCAGCTAGCTGACTTTTTTGCCTCAAACGGAGGGTTAAGTCTCTTCAAGTCTTGGCGCTTTCTCAGCTTGATCCTTCTCGCAAAGGCAGTCTGTTGAACTTCTGTTTCTTCATCCCTATTATGGCTCTTATTGGTTCGGCCGCACTCACTCCCGTCGGCTTCTCTGCCGTCCCGTGTGTACGGGCGTTCTTCTCCGCACCTACTTGGGACACCAGTGCGTCCCCTACATGTTTTTGTATATATATATATATATATTGGTGTGTGTATATGTGTATGCACACATGTGTATATATATATATATGTTTGTGTGTGTGTGTGTGTGTGTGTGTGTCTGCGTATGCATACATGTGCTTATATATATATATATGTGTATATGTGCGCATGGGTCTACATGCAAGCATTACTTCGCAAAGTGAGATAGACAGGTAGATGTGCTTTTTTCTGAAGTCTTCTGTCCCGAGGCTCCCCTGCTGCTGCCGTGTCTTGATACGACCGCCTTTCGAAAAAACCGCGTACAGCGACGTCTCTGCAGTGCTGGCCGGCCGCTTTGACCAAAGATGTTCTGGCATTTGCTCTCCGCTTACTGAAGTCTATTTTTTGCGACTGCTACTACTATTTCTACTACCCCTATATTACTACTACTGCTAGTGTTACCGCTGCTACACTAGCACTGGTGTAAGACTACACTGCTCTGATGTAGGTAGCGCTCGCTGGTTTCGTTTGTGCGCGGCTGTAAGTTGGCTACCAGTATCCACTTGTGTGTACACATCACGTGCGCCACTGCAGTTTAATTTGATAGAGCGCCTGCGTGCGCGCCTCGTGTTCCTACGCACTTCAAGATTCTTCTGTAAAACTCCCGTGTTGCGCGGCAGTCTCATCTACACACACAGTAACACGTGTGCGCGTCCGTGTGTATATTATACAGCACTGTGTGTAAATACACATATATTATAGCTATGTACACATGCACGTATGTATATATATATATATATGAATATGTACATGTATGTATAGATTGACATATAAGCATATATGTGTGTGTGATTATATGTCTATGTATGTGCTTGCACACTTGTGTGTGTGTGTGTGTGTGTCACTGTGTGTGTGTGTGTGTGTCACTGTGTGTGCCTGTGTAGGTGTGTAGATGTATATGAATGCCCTTGCATGCCATGTGTGTAGCTGTATGGGCGGGACGGTGAGGCGCTCAGCTGTGTGTGCTTGCGGAACTGTTTTTGCACTTTGTTTGTAACCGTTTCTTCTATGCTTCCGCGTTCTTCCGTTCAGGTTTTTGCAATTCTCTTCGCCTTCATCATATTCTTCGTCTTCTTCTTGAGTTAGTGAGTCGGCAAAGGAACTCAGAGGCGGAGGAAGCAAAAGCAGCAACGTTTTCTTTTCGGAGTTGCGTGCGTGTGTATATGTGTATTGAGTATACAGGGAGGACGATTCATCGTTATAGAGAGACGGCACATTTGTTCGTAGACATATGTACACACATACGTATATATGTGTATGTCTAGATATGTTGATGTACCTGAACTAGTTTGTCTATACACGTGTGTAGTTTCATATTTGAAAGTAGCTGCGTGCGTAAATTAGGGATGCGGGACCGGGCAGGTATGGTTTCTGTGCTGTACGTGGAAAATTACGCATCTACAGCGCGCGCACGTGCAGGTTTCTACGTATATATCTGCATGTGCAGAGGAACATTTATATACAGGAGCGGTCTTGTCTCTTGCGTGTGCACATTTACACGCCGTGTGCTTGCTGCAGTTGCGTACAAGTAGATATACGTATACACACGGTCTGTGGTTGCATGCGAAAATATAAACACGTGCGTCCAGGTATTAGGGTCTCGACGTCTCTGCCATTCGGCAGGAATAGGCGTGCTTAGATTGCTAAGTGGGGAAGTGCACGAGACGGTCGCAGTGGCTGCCCGGTGTGTTACACAAGGGTTGAAGAAGAGGAAAAAGATGAAGCGTATATGTTGCTTATTCGTTTGCATCCAGTCTGGTGTGCTTGCTCTATGACGTGAGTGAGTTTTTCGCCGGGGATGGTAAAATTATGGCTGTGATAGTGACGAAAACCAATTTCGTGCAGCTGGTGGTAATGGTATGTAGGTTTTTCTCGCTTTCCAGCGGAAGTGCGGGAATCGCAGAGAAAGGGCCTACTTGCGAAGGACACGAGGAGACTTGTTTCGTGCGAGATTCGCTTTTTTTATGGCGGTAGAGCGTGTGCAGTTGGACCGTGGAAAAGTCCTGTAATGCAGATCTACTGTTGTATATGACAGCCCTGCATAAAACTCTATGGTTTTGTGTGGTGTAGAATTTTGTGAGTTCGGGAGGATGGCGCACCACTATGGCACTCAACTGTGTGTATCGGAATGCTTCAAAGTTGGCGCGGTATGCTGTATCTATACATTTATGCATGTATATGTACGTGCAAATATACATATTCCTGTGTGTGCATATGTGCATAAAACATATTTCTTAGCGTGACCATGTTGCACAATCATTTGTCAAAGCAGCCAACAGGAAACTGGACATCACACGCGGGGCTGCGTACTGGAATATGGTTGCGTGCGTACTGTTGGTCAACGTCGTTGGTGAATGGCATACAGAGCAACACATACCTATGTACATAAACGGAGTATAGAACGACTGATGCGTCCAAAGAGGCGTGAATTGTCTTTGCTATTGTCATACAGAGCTCCCTCATCTTCCATCGGGCCAATGGCGGTGTCTACTCTTTTGCGCCGAAGGCTACGTTTAAAGAAAAAAAGGCTCTACCACTGATAGGCGAAGAACGTGTCTCTTGTCGCTGTCTTCTGCGCACGCTCCATAGGTTCACACCTTCGCAAAAACGTAGAGGAAACACAATCCTGTTGGTGGCGCCCAGAAGTATGCCTGCCTGTGTGAAAGTAACTGGCCGTACGGCACCGATGCGTAGACTGCCTTTTTTTAAGTTGCTTCACATGGGCGTGCAGCATCGATGCATAGATTGTCGCAGTTAGTGGGAAAGTTTCCTCGTGGAAAAAGTTGCTTCTCGTCATTATATGGGTAGAGATTCTCCCTGGCCTCATGGAGTACTGTCTGAGGTAGAGCAGCACCCTGCAGTGAAAGAGCCGCTTACAAGAAATGTTACGCAGTTTAATCCGAAAAGAAGTTACCATTTATGTAACTTTGTGGAACAGCTGTGCAGCACAGCGCATACTAGAAATTGAGCACTCCGGATCGGATTTTTTCTTTCTTCGAAGTTGCTCCTCCTCAGCTTGTTCGGCTGCATGCTGAGTCAAGCGTAGACTAGGTCCAGCACCTTCAACGAAAGCTACAGACGGTGAAGTGTCCGCACAAGAAGTTGCTCCTTAGGTCTAACTGGATAAACTCATGTCTGACAGAATGATATGAAGGACGCGAATATATTGGTGCATGTGTGTAAAACACAGAGCTACACTTACACCCGTGGTGCCTTGCCTCACAGTCAAACACCTGCCTGACTGGCTGCGGAATCAATTCGAGGACCACAGTTAATAGAGTAGTTCTTTCTTGTTTGCATAGGTGTTTCGTTGTCAGTGACTCACTCAGTCTTGTTTGTATGGAGTACCACACGTAGTGAAGCAAAGCGCTGCCAGGCTTTTGCAGTTTTTAGAAAGGCTTCCTTCGCACGCTACCAGGAGGCGTGCGTGTCCTCTTTATCAACATGGAATACCGAACCCCGTGTCTGAACGCTCTCACCGTCTATATTTGCCCCAGGATCACCCAAACAATTGCCGGCTGCGGCACGTCACCTTTTGAATAATGTGGAGAACTACACTTGCGTTACAGAGTTGCTCACGTGAGACTGTGCGCGTGCTGCCAGAGACGGCTTCACACAGCTTGGCCGGCAGCTGAGGCGGCAGTTGTAGTTCCACAGGTGTTCGACGACAGCTGCGACACTAAGGGTACCGACAACGAAAAGTGGTAGTCGGGGCGGCAGCACTGTATCCGTTGCAGCGGAGATGGGCCAGGGTAAGAGTCATTTGTGCTGTTAAAGACGTCAAGTTTTGTTGGGAAGAGTAGTCCTGTAGACAATATTAACCATATTAGCAATACCATTGGTCATGAATGTTCTGTAGGAAGCTTTATGTTTCGTAGTAATACAGCTGAAACGTGCGTGCTAGAGGCGATCTCTCTTCTCGCCGGTAATGCGGAGAGGAAGTCGGTGTCTTTCAGTGGTAGTGTCAGGCGCCCATCACTGGAATGGCTAAAAGCTACATTAGCACAACCAGACAAAGGATCGAGTGGCTCCTTTTTGAAGTAGAAGACGGGTGGCGATCGGGATTTAACCGCCTGCCTCTTCCGAATTTCCAAAAAGGGTGACTGGCCGCTGCAACACCAAGACGTTAGAAGGCGTTCAAGGCTACGCGAACACGACATATCTGTGTATCCACCCGCTACGCATCCATTCCGCCGAGTATACTGCAGAGTTTCCGCCAGAAAACAGAACTCATACACCGCTCGTCGCCCGTCCACTACGATCACCCATCTCTAACTGAGCAAATACGTACAATTCTCAGCGTCCTTGGTCCACGCGTACACGTACGTACACTGTACACGTATGCGTGTATATATATATATACACATGCATATTACATACAGATACGTTGCGTGTATACATATATATATATATATATATGTATATACATATGTGTACACGGTGCAGGATAGCGGTGCGCGCTGCATGCAGAAAAATCGCTGAACGCCCGCGTCGCTTCCTCAGTCTGCTTTCAGCCGTCATTCCCTCTCCTCCGGCCCGCATACACAGTTCTTTGATCTGTCGCGGCATTCCTCTTTCTTCATCAAAACCCGTCGACTTTTTTGCTACGCATGCGGGTGGTGGAACTTTTGGGGTGTACGTACACCTGACGTAAACTCGGGTTGTGCAAGCTGAGTTTTGTACCTTCTAAGCTATTCCCTCCAGAACACTGGGTGTCCCTTGACTGCAGGGACGCGCATCTTCTTGCGTTCCCTCCAGTCAAACTTTTGATCTTTATGTCTTCCACCTCTCATCATGTGTTCGGCTGTTTCAGTCTTCCGCGCGGGTGCCTCGTTGCACGCCCCGTCGCGGTGGCTCTCGAAGAAAACGGCCGCGTCCCCGAGTTTCTTGCAGCTCAGTAGAGGTACTTCGTCTCTTCCCCAAGGTTTCTTTTCTGCGTCTCAGTTAGTTGCCTCCTGTCGTCGTCTGCAGTCTGGTGAGCTCCGGGAGGCCTCAAGTACGCCGCGATACCAAGGTTCCTTTTTCCACCACCTGCTCTCTACTCCCGTGCTTGCACGAGCCGCTGGAGGAGCGCAGAGATCACCACCAGCAATCGCCCGAGCCACAGCGTCAGCTGGGCCCCCTTCCTCTCCCCTTGTTTGTTATATTGTCCTGTCGTCACCTTCACTGTCACTCACTTTCCCGTCGCTCTCTGCGAATCCGTCCTCTCGCCGCTTTTTTGCGTCCAAAACTCCCACGTCTTCTGCACCACCTCCTTCACCACAGCCGTCAGGAGCACCGTCGCAGCACCTGCCAGTTCAGGCAGGGGAGCAGCAGGTTTCGCACGAAGTTGAAAGAAGACATGGGGACGAACTGAAAAACTTTTACCACATGCCCTCTGAGCACCACGGTGATCCTCGACATCACATCAACCCCGATGGCACGCTCAGATTCCAGACGACTTCTGAAAGTTTTCATTGGGAAAACGACGCCGCGGCCACTCCCGCGCAGCAGATTATTTCCGTAAATGGGAAGAAAATGATCAAGGGCGTTGAAACCCGAGACTTCGTAGAGCTTTTTCAAATCCATCAGGTTAGTCGCGGAGAAAAATGAGTAACGGACGAGAGTGCTAGCGCTGTAGTGAACATGGTAAATTAGTCGCAGAGAAAAATGGGTAACGGACGGGAGTGCCAACGCTGTAGTGAACATGGTAAATGTAGAGATCTTAACACACGCTATGTTAGCAAAGCTACCCTCACTAGTATACGGGCCTCCGCTCTATGTTCTCCCTTGTCGGATGTGCAGAAGGGGGCGAAGATAGTTGGAGTGTTGCCAGCAGCACCGTCAGCGTTTTGTTTGCACACACGAACACATTGTCGCCTGGACTAAATTAGTAGCTGAAAGTCTTGAATTTTGTATGTATAGAGGTCTGCACACCTTTCGTCTCGGAACTGCTACTGTGTTCTCAACATACACGCTCAAGCAGCCTGGTTTGTGAGTCGCGATTTGTTTTTGTACATAAGCCATGATTACAGACGTCCGAGGGTCTCTGTTGTAGACACCACCCAGAAGGTAACCATATATGAGGAGTCGGTATTTCGACGGCCTTTTTGTGTGAGTAAAGACGTTGCCAGGGGGACATGCCAGGCGTCCGTACACACTAGTCAATGTCCTTAAGGTGTGTAGGTACACTTTAGTATTAGTCTCCATATGATTACATGTGTCGTATACCTGAATATACGTGTCGGTGCATTTGTTGCACACTGTGCAACTTGCACGGTTGAACCAGGGGAAGACACAAGCTCCGTTTTTTATCGTGCTATCCATCAGGGACACAGATGTGACAGTCACCCCGTATTGGTGTGGATGCACTGGCTAATGCATAAGCAGACGGGACAAGCAGTTCTCTTACTGGGCCTTGTGTCGTATTACGTAGCTGTGTGGCGTTGTAATAATGCGGTGGTAGTTGGGGGACTGAGTACTGCGTGAGTTGCGCATATGCATCCTTATCTCTGCGTTACTTGTACCCACGTATTTCGTTGAAGAGATATCGCTGTGCACCTCCACTCCTGTAGTAGTACTACCTACTGTAGTAGGTAGGCAGCTCTGCGTATGCATGGGAAGGCAGGAGAACGGCAGCGTCTGTTCCAGTGAAGCACTGTGCGGCATGCACAGTGCAAAAATACCGAAAAATCGTCTCCTCCTGCTTCTTCAGAACAGCAGCACCTGTTCCAGTGAAGCATTGTACGGCATGCACAATTCAGGGGAGGTACTGAAAAGCCATTTTCTTGCTGTTTTTTTCCAGAAAAATATTCCCTTCTGGCCTCGTATGCGCATGTCGACGTGGGGGAACCACGATCTTCTAATGAAAGCGGAATTTCTTTTCTTCTGGGCACCCACATTCATCATTTGGTCTCTAGCGGGTAAGTTTCTTTTTGTGTAACTGCAGGTTGTTGCGGGTGTGTTCTGATATGTCTCGCAACACCACATCCCTCCTAGTAGGCGTAAGTACCAATACACACATATGCACACAGGTGTCTTTGAATTCGTAGAAGGTAACAAACTCACTGGAATGCTGCTTAGGACTACAAGATACCGTATGTATACTTACACGTATATATCGGAAGGGCGATGACTGTCCTTCAGGATCGCATTCGGCCTGCAGTAGCCGATTTGACGTGGTGTTGCCACGCTGGGTAGCGCGCGGTTGTGTCCACGAAGTCCAGTCACAGAAGTAGGCATGGCTCGGCTGTGTCTTTTGAAGCGTACGTAGGCGTGGACATGCTGTTTTCCACGTAGCGATGAGCAAGCATGTAGCGAGGTGCCTTCTATCTACTTGTCCCTCCTCCGCACCATGCAAGATTCCCCGTGTTGAGTGAGGCGTACAGAAGGGTTGCAGGCATGCAGCTGTAGTGCTCCAGTGGCAGTCGCAGAGAAGCAGATCCACAAAATTATGTAAGATTGTGTCTAGACGTTACTACACTCATGCGGACGGGCGTAGGTGCGCTTCCAGGCATGATAAGCCGACAGCGTTCACCATATCAGATTGTGATGTATTCAGTTGAAGTTTCTGTTGTATCTAGTAATACGTTTGCCCGGCCACCGCCGTCTTCAACGGCGAACTCAGCATGGTTACTTTGGGTTAGTGCGAGGGTGAACGTGTAAGTCTACGATAACGATCGCGTATAGAAGTGGCACTGCACACTTGGGTCCACTGCCGACGTATTTGTAGAATGTCGTACTTACCCGCAATGATTATGGGGATTCCAGCTATTTTGTTGAAGGTGGTTCAAAAATGGATACCACTTGGACTGATAATGGGCACTACAGAAATCGTTCTTGCTTTCTTATTCCGGATGTGGTCACGTATGTTAGAAAGTAAAGGCGCGTCTTGTCGTCAGTATGATTCCTGTGCAGTGCCGATGTTTACAATGCTCTACATGAGTGATGAGGCCATCTACGCGTCCATGACGGTGAAAGTGATCGGGAGGCAATGGTACTGGATATACGAGGTTGAATCCCCGGTTGATGAGGAGGAATAAACTGTTGGGCTTTCTCTTCGTACCCGGCAACAGAGGATGTGCTGCACCTGCACTGTCAAGAGACCAACGACTTGTCTTTCTTCTGCTCCAAACCTGTACGGAATTCCGAGCTGTCACTTGCCGCTGCCGCTCACTTGCATGAGGGAGCGGGCTCTTTGCAACAGCGTCAGCTTTCTCCCTAAAGCGCAACGCAGTTCCCGTGGTGGCGTTGAAGCTGTGAAACTGTGAAGCGTTCTTCCTGCACCTTGAAAAGGAGGGTGCGTCCTGTAGGCGTGTCTGCATATCATTGAGAGGGCACATACGTGTCCACAGCTAAAGTGTTTGTGCTTCAGTGTAGCCCGTGCAGTGTGAAGTTGCTGCAGGAGTCGCATTGTACGCGCGTTTCGTGAGAACCTTTAACGAGTGCCACGCTGGTTCGTTACATGCAGACTAACGTTTTCTGCGGAACTGATGTGTCGTGTGCTTCAAATCGGTGACACACTCGCGACCCTGTGACCATCTCCCCAGCACTCAGAACAAGAACGGTCTCTCTGGTGACCCGCATCTACGTGGGATCAGACAGAAGAGTATCGCAGCTGCTGGCGAACAACGTCGTCTCAGCCAGGCGTGTCTCATCAAATTGTAGAAAACCGTATACCACGCCAAACCGTCTGGCGTTTTAAGGACTCAAAACGCAGACAAGCCACTAAGAATTTCAGTAACGTATGTTGTGTCGTACGAAGCAACCGCGATTGACGCCCACCACCACCTGTCGTATGCCGATCCGCAGTGGGTCAGCGGCAGCAGGACGTTGGGTTGCTGCTGTGTTGTATGATAATCCGTGTTTTAGTTCCAGTTGTTGCCCGCCGTGGTTTTTGTGTGTACTCGTGTCTGAGTGCGTGACAACGTCTGTCTGGTGGGCTGCTGGTCAACGTTAGATGAAGCGAGAGTCGAGGTTTAGGCTTGTGCGTTCCTCGCGGAACGTCCCGCTACCTAAATCCCGTAGTATAGTCTTCGCATATAAAGCCTACTGAGAATACTGTCTTTCCGTGCTGTCGTTGAGTTTGGCCGGCGGCAGCGTCCTGCTGAGGTTAAAGCTCATCTGTGATAGCACAGGCAAGTTCGTTCTCACAGTGGCTACAGGAGCTTGCACTGTGCAGCGGCTGAGGGATGTCGTAATGATTTTTGCCTTCCTGTCCAGTTACTACTGTATGAGTAGTAACTGCTGTTCGACGAAAATTTTAATGAATTTGCGTAGTGGTATGTGTCCTGAATTTGGGAGAGTCCATGAGCTTTGGGGCTGTAAGACAAAAGTTCAAGGTGAGCGCGGTATTCGTCCACTTTTTGTGGAGCTCCCTCTATGGGAATTGGCAGCATTTACGGTTTCGTGAGTTGAAACAGTAGGCTACTAACCCTCTACCCGAACTGGTGGAAATTTCTGTACCACAGAAGTTCACTCGAAGACTAGCATTCAAGAGAGTAGTATAAAAATTGTGAGAATGTACAGGGAGGCGCTGCGAAGGCTTCAAGGAGAGACGCACTTCTTCGTAGGGGAACAGGATGAAGTGGCCTCTCGTGGCAAATGTGAGTGGTCTTCTTTTTGAAGTAAGAACAGCCCGCCTGCGTACGTCAAATGTGAATTTGTGGCCGCACCCGCTCACAGTTACACAAGGCAACAGTGCATCTGCTGTTCACTGGTAGCCGGACTACGGGGGGCAGTCTTGCAGGCGGGAACTTAAGGCGGGCTGGTTCTAGAAAGCAGTTACAAAGGAGAATATAAACGAGTTCGCGTTGACGAACTTGTCCCGTGTGGGATCGCATGCATGCAAGTCAGAAATCGGCGTCCTTTTTTTTTAAAGCCCATAGGGAAAATTGTGGTAACGCTTGTCCCCGCAGGCGGTTCTCTTCAGAGGCAGTGATCTGCTGTACTTTGTGGCTACCTCTGTCGGTACCAAAGACAGTCGGACGAGAAGAGGTGGAACAGCTCTTCGAGTAGTATTACGCATTCTACTTGCGTACCTGCTCGCAGTCACTTGTGAAACAGTGTAAAATGGTCGCGCGAATCGGTGTCCAACCCCATAGATAGGACTGTCAGTTGCATGTTTGCCAGGTAACAGATGAAAAGTTTTCATCACTCCAAATTCTGCGTTGTAGCTGCTCACAGTTACTCGTGAAGTACTATATACTCGTCACGAGAATCGGCGTCCAACATTTTTGATTGGATAGCACTGTTATTTTTGTCAGATAACTGATGATGTAACGTATGGCGCTGCGAGCAAAATACGCTGGAGGACTCGAACGGAAGTTACACCGGGAGGCTACAGCGGCATCGAAAGGCAGTGGCGTCTACACGTGTAGCTGCACACCCATGTGTGCTGCATAGATACGCACTGACTTTACGCTATTTTCATGAAGATGCACGGGCAAGCTGAAATGCCTGGTGCATTCTGTCACAAAGAAACCGCAACTGTTGGAATGAAAGCCACGATCTGTGAGTAACGTAATGATGAAAGTGCGGTCAGATGCGAATTCTGACCTGCTCAAAAGAAAGAGATGCTGTTCTACGGGGGGCTTGTGCGCCTAAGGGGTCTACACTTGAGGTACCTACTTTGTTCTGGGACAGTTGTCTACTACTGTACAAGCTAGTCTTGTCGATGAAGCTCTGAATTTGACCTGTCTCTCTAGGTCAGTCGCGTCGTCTTTGCGTGGAGAACAGCAAGGAGTACGGCTTCACATCACTTGTCTGCATCTTCCATTTAGTCTTTTCGAGGGCCACCAGAATGTAATCCACCACCGTAGGGACGTCTGGTTTCTCAGGTTATACCATATCAGGCGGTGTGTGTCAGTATGGGTTTGTACGAAGAGATGTCTTTCACCTTCGTGCGGAAAGGTGGTCGTTCGCACCGCCGATGACGAGTGAGACGTACACGTGTAGTTGTGTCGTGTGTCCGCTGTGCTAGACCTATTTCATTGTATCTGGGCAAGCTGCGCGACAGCGATTCGCGGCTGGTGAGTGGCTTGTGTAGGAGACTTTAATAGATCAGTATTGTCAAACTTCGCAAGCGTTGGCTTGTATAGAAGACTTTAATAGATCAGTATTGTCAAACTTCGCAAGCGTTTTATTTTGACGATAGTCTGTTGCGTCCCCTGTGGTTGTTCAGAGAGATTTACACAAACGCTCGCTTCCCGCATTGCATTGTTTGTTACGTACCTGCTGTCCTGGTGTGCTCCTCTCACTTAAGTCCCAGTAACAAAGCATGTACCCTCTCCGCGCGTAACGCACGTTTCTCACGCTAAACTATGTTCAGTACAAAGCCAGCGCAGCAGCTGGCTGCGCCGTATCGAGCAGACCCACACATCTAGTTGGGCGTCTCCCACGCAGTCCTCTGATAAAACACCCGTGGTTTTTAACACCACGAAGTGATGCGTTCCTTTGCAGCATCAGCATGTAGATTCCTTCTCGTCGGTTTTGCGAAGAGATCCTTCTAAAAATTGTGAAGGTGTTATTGCCAGCATGTTCAGACTTCCACTTGCTCCTCGGTAATGCGTCCCCCTGATTACGTCCTCCCGTCAGTAGGCTCGTTGTTCCTCGCGGCCCACGTCCCTGCTTTTCAGAAAGTGAGCCTACTTGCCGCGTCTGCAGCTGCCCTGTCATTTTCAGAGTAGGTCTGCGCTAGTCCCGTGTATGAAATTCAGGCCAACGGATCTGCCACGTCTCACTGAAGTCGTTTTTTCCCGTTCACACATGGCAAGTGCTGAGCCAGCCGGCTACATCCGTACAAACTACCGACAGGCCACTGTGGAAGGGGATCGCCTACCGACTCTACAGCTTTATGCGGGCTGAAGGTGCTTCTTGAGCAACACAGCTCTCCTCAAAAGTACGCGCGCTGCGTAGCACTAGACGCCCTGCAACGTCGGTGGTCCAACAGCACTGCTACAATCGTGGAACTGCCCCGTCTCTATGCCGCGGAACGGCGAAATAGTGGAAGCGACCCTTCAAGATGAGTAAGCTTTATGACTCTCTAATCCCCACGACTGACATGGCGGGAGAGAACCAATTAACTACCATTTGAACATGACGCAGCCCGGTGCCCTTGTATCCCAGCTACACTGTTTCCTTTGGAACTATTTCGTATTGCAAACGCGTCTCATAAGCGAGTGTAGTGCTCTCTAAACGCACCTCGGGTTCTCGCGAAAGACCCCGGCAACACCGGCAAACTTGTGTCACACGAAGCACATGAACGAGTTCGTCCACCCTGCGCATCTACTCTAACACGCTTGGGGCACCTACGCGTAGCGTAAAACTGACAGATATTATCTGCGCGAGGGGAAGGGTTGTGCGCGACGTTCAGAGACATCCAAGAAGCTGTCCCCACGCAATTTCGACGCATGTCGACTCCGAAAATCGACCAGTTTTTCAAGTGAGTTGGACCTTGGCAGTCGTGCGGGAACCGGATAGTTACTTCGCACATGCCAGCACCTCTAGAAAGACGCTTCCTGCGGTAAAGTGGGGACAAACCCACCACGGTTCACCACGATGATTTTGCGTGTCGACCTGCGTCCTTTGACGATACGGAAGGGAACCGGCAGCGAGGTGGAAGCCAAATTCTTCTTCAAATCCTGCGCACAAGAACTCCACCACCAAATGCGACATATCCCACACACTATGGGGTATCAGTGCGTTCCACCGAGCGGCTCGGTGTTGCAGGCCGCAAATAGCGACACGTACTTGGTCTGCGTTCGTGCTGGCTGCGTATGCTCCAGTCGATCAGACTCGCCAGCCCCGGGTAGAGCTAGCGGTGGCAGTCAAATAACCTGGGCGTCAGGCGAGTACACTGGGGCATCAGATGTATTTTTATGTACCCTTGCGGCGAGCGGCGTTTTCAGATTGTAACGTGACATAGTCCTGGGTCCTCTTCAGGGCAGGCGTCTCGCAGTTGTGGTGTCGGTGTACGTGTTCATAATTTTCACAGCCTGCTTGCAGCCGTGTTGGATTTTTGCTGCCAATATCCCACCGTCCACGCTCTCAACATGGAGACTCCCCGATGCATTCTTGCCTGCGCTGCAGGCATAGCAGCAGTTATTATTTGCAGTTCTTTCTCCGTCGCGTCGGCCCAAGTCGCAACAATTGCGTGCACACAAGCTGGAATGACCCCTGTTTCTCTGGGCCCCGGTCAGAGCTTTGTGCTGAACTGCCAGGCACCCTTTACCATAGCGACGCCTGCCAACTTTCACACCCACGCTTGTGCGGGCACTGGTGCCAATTGTCAGAATCCTGAAACGTACGCCAAGTTGTTCCCAAAGGCGTCCAACCACGTGTGGGTGAGTCCAGCGGACAGCACTAGTGCGACTCATACCTGGACGGCACCCGCTGCGAACCAGTTGAGCGGCAAAACTGTGTTTAGTGTGGGATGCACCAGTACAGGCGACCCAGCCGGGATCTGCGCCGTCGACGTGACAGTTTCCAGCTCAGTGAAGACAGTCGCTTCTGGTGTCCTGCTTGCAATGTGTTCACTCGCATCTCTCACAGTGTTGTAAGGTGTGAAGATGAAATTGTCCCCGTGCGGCAGAGCCTTCTGAAGGTACGTAATCGGGGCCTGGGAAGGCGTGCAGGTTTGAGATACATCGGTGTACAGCACACTTGCCTTCGTTTTTCAAACGCACGAAGTGTGACGTACGGTTTGAACTCTGTGCATCCGACCGTATTTTTTGCGCACGTAACCGGTACCTGCGTCCGCGAAACATTTTTTGCTGATTTGGTGGGAAAGACACTATTGCTGTTTTTCGAGGCCTTGGCTGATGTGCTTTCTGGGTGGGCACGTGAGCAAAATACGACGTGCTGCGACGTTTTTGAACATATTGAATGACGGCGTCTAGTTGTGATCAGCGCTCTGTGAAGACCGCGCTTCCCGTTATTTTAAATCTGCGCTGAACAACGGCCCACTGTAAATTCATGTGTTCACTGTACGCAGTGCGGGCAGTCTCTTGCAACGTGGGAAGTAGAGCAGTTGCACACATGGTCTATAACAGCACACGGAGCCTAGGGTTACACAGCGGGACGGTCATACCCGTAAGCCATGGGTAACTTTGGCGTCAATGTTTGAAAGTAGTGCTACTGTAAACTTTGCACAGGGGACATGGCATGCTAAAGTCAGACGCAATTGTGAAATGGAGAAACCGTGGGCTTCACGTGTCGGGTACACGAGGCAGAAATGCGAAAACTTAAGCTTGGGATCCTTCCACCCCGATCTCAACCATAAGAGCAGGATGTGCTCGGCGTGTTGTGCCGCGGGTGTCAACGTTGGAAATATTTTTCGGACTGACACACCGGATGTACGAGACGCACAACACCTGCTGCACTTGCTTTGGCAAAACATTACAAGTTACCTGTAAAAAACTGCCGCTTATAGGTGTGTCCAGTGTACGCATATGAAGTGCAACGCCAAGGACAGTGACCGACACGCTCTTGGAGTCCCGCATATTTGCTCTTCCTGCAGTCGACATTGTTTTCCTTGACTTGTCGCATATCGCATTCAGTTTTGAAGGATTATTGTACGGTGTGCTAGTTCCGTATATTCACTTTTACTTTGGCCAACATTGTATTCCACAATTTGGTAGATACCGCTTTTGAGTTTAGAAGCACGGTCGTGAGGTGTGCTCTCCTAGGTTGCGTAGAAAGGAGGTTGTTGCGTTTTTCTTACAAGGAGCCTGCACCACCGTAGAGAAAACATGACATGATGCAAAAGGAGGATGAATGTAAGCCTGCCTGTGCGCAGACACAGGTTGCAGCAGGAATCTGGTCCTCATCTACGGTTACGGTTTGTAATATTTGTATCTGAACACATTGTGAGAAACCTCTACCCGAGAAACTGTAGGGACGAATTCACTACAAAGTGGCTGGCAACAACTACTTAGATCCGCTTGTCGTCGCTTTTTATGCGCCGTTCAGAGGCGGCGCAGTGGAAAGTCAATATGCTGCCCCGCGGCAGCGTTTTACAGCAGGCACAAAGTGCAAACTGTACATGCAAGAACATGTCACTGAAGGCAGTGGCTCACTTCCGAACAATGCTAGAGTTGAATTATTAGTGGAAAAAGTGCTGCCGCATTAGAGTCGTATAAAGACGTACACAGGAAGAGATGCTGTTTCCGCCACACGTGGTACCCCCAGCGGCTTGCGGCGTGACCAGAATACTTCTCTGGAAAGGTGTGTGCCGCACAGCACACACAAAGTGTTGACACGGTCGTACTTTAGGGGCCTCCCTTCGCAGGATTCCTTAGTGTTCAGCAGCAGGCGCTACGGTGGAATCCTGATTTCAACACAACTACTTAGGGCATCGGAAGCGTTAACGCACAATGCGTAGGGTCACAGCCTTTAGACCGGAGTAGTACGCGATAGCTGTGATAACGTGCCTTGCTGAAGCAACACAGCGGATCAGGCTGTGTCAGGTGGTGGCAAAAGCGATTACTTGCTTCAGTGTCGAAGGGAAATTATGTGCAGTTACACATGCATTTGTATACATACCTGTGTGCATATTCATGTATGTATGCTAACCTGTACACACGTACGTATCAAAATGCAGGCAAACTACGTATCTATATGAATTCTTGTGTGTCTTGCAGGAAAACATAGAAACACACCTTTTGCACGAACTTATTACTACAGCGGTCGTAGGCCGCATGTACGTCGGTGCTCTGTCACACAAAAAATGCAAAGCTAAAACACATCTATGTACAAAGACGTACTTGTGGTGCTGACTCGGCCTCCTCGTGGTACGAAGTGTACGTATAGTGGATGCGTATGATAGCGCTGAAAAATATTTGGTAGGCCCCAGGGAGGAATTAGAAGGTGCTTGTAAATTCGGTGTCAGAGAGGTCGCTGGTTTGCCCACATGGCACACGCAGCGGATAAAAAGGCGTCAGTCCCCGACCTCTACAAACAGAAGGCATCGCCTCGTTGAGGAGCAGCCGACAGTATGAACCACACCTTGCGTCCAACGAAGTTTTGCCACTGCTTCAAAAGGAAAGCGAGGCACCCGTCTCCAAAAGCGGTTTAGCGTGGAGGCTGCCGCACCGATCCAGTACCCAGGAGTGTCGAAAATCGTACAAAAAGGCATCAGCCGCGGTATTCGCGTCAACTTAGCAGGATCTACTTCGGAGAGTATATCCTTTTTCACTTCTTTCAGACCTACAAAGGGAGTGCGCGAGAACCTAATGCAGGGTACTTCATGGGTTTTTAACCTCAAATTAACCATTTTACCAGGCGCACAGGGCTGTGCACGTGCCTTGTCCGCATGTGATGCTGAGCAGGCGTGTGTTACAGTGAAGCACACTGGATAGTTAGTCTTTACCTTTTAGGCTCAGGTACGTGCCATCAATACTTGTTACTGTGAGAGTCAACCTGTCGTGGAGTGGATACGAGGACACGAATTGTGACACAAGGTTCCCATTCGCGTTGACGGCATCTTGCTGATTTCCGTCGAAACTGAAGTACGTCTTTCATGCAGCGGTGACAGGACAAATTTTTCACTGTGAAAAAATGCACCTGAAGCAGACGCTTGACAAACATAGCGTAGGGGGAGGGAAAAGAGTAGCCGGAGTCCTGACGGGTACCCGAGAGGAAAGTAGTTATTCACTGTTTCTTACCAGGTAGACAGAAGAAGCGCTGTTGCGTTACGTCAACTTTTCTAGCCTCACTCGTAAAACACAAAGAGTTCCAGTCTCGGGTTCTGTTGTCTTCTACCGCGGTTTCAGTAGCTTTGTGCACACACACAATGTTACTGTGTACGAGGGTCCCGTCTTCCGCAGTTTTGTACATCGTGTAGTACGAGCGAGTTCTTATACAACTACAAAGAAGAGCGTGCCTGGGGTGACAGTTAAAGTTTCCAGTGCTCGGGTGAGATTCAGTCTCCGATGCACATTACCCCGCATGCGACGTGCCAGATTTTCATGCAAGAAAAGAAAAAAAAAGATAGTTGATACACCATCGTCACGGAAGTCGTTTACATTCATTCGTGGCTTTCGCCGGCACGTCTACGCGCCTACCTTTCCGTACAGGGATATACATGTACATACAAATAAGCATGCGTGTCTGTATTACGTTTGCACGCATGATTCTACGAGATTAAGCACGTCTAGAGCAATAGCAGAAGGCGCACAAAATGCGGCCTCCTCTTCCTGTGGTCCCACCCTTGTCACAAAAGAATCTACAAAATTCTACAAATGGGCACTTCTGCGCAAGCATGTTAACCCGGTGTACGTCCGCACACACCGAATATATACTTACATGTATACGTACACGTATATCTATACGCGAAGGTACGCGTAAGTGTCACAACCTAACACGTAAAAGGGCCTCTCACCGCACGGGCTTAGCAAAATTCTAGCATTCAAAAAAAGCGACAAGCCCCGAAAATTTGCTAAGTCGCTCCGTGGCGGAGCTTTTACGTATAGTCTTGACTTTACGACTGCGCTGCTCGGAGTATATCTTTTGACATAAGGACAACAATATGCACCATTTTATAGAGGTGCGTGTATCTATACGTTTCCATGCTATACGTGTAAAAGTACACAGACACGTACGATGTCTATAGTCATACGGATTTATGCGTAGGTATACGTATCCACCTATACATATATATATATATATATGTGCACATGTATTCCACAAGAAAATGTCCACTACAACCGTGTTCCGATCTGCAACATCGCAGACGTCTCTATCCGGAAAACTAGGAAGCAAGTTGCTGCTGTGTTGCGCGCCTTCGGACATGATCAAAAGCTGCTGAATCTGTGTCACTCTCTGCATTCGCCATAAATACATGGGGAAATTTGCACCTGAGACACTCGAGACGGACGTGTGTCAATCGACGCGAACGAGTATACCTTGTATGCTAGTGCGACGATAAATTTAGGCATACCTTTTTGAGAAGTGTACCACAAACCTTACATGCTGCGAAGCAACATGGAGTTTGCTCTTCAGTCATCTGTGCTGTGTCCATCGTCGATTTCGTATATGCATTCGCGTGTTTTCTGCAACAATAACCGTCCGGGACACGTGAAGTATGGCAGTTTCGTGCCGTGGAAGTCCGTACTGCATAGGCCCTCTCCTACAAATACTCCCGCCTCTCTACCCTTTCTTTACTACGAAACGGTACGTACTTTGCCAGACAACGCAGCTGCAGCTTGGTGACTCGCGCCTGAGAAAATCTTTGACGGCTGTACACCACAGAGTCCAAAGTGGAGACGCCTTCCCGCATCCAGGTACGGAGACACGAATTTCCTCTCAAGCTGAATGACAAATTTTAGTAAGAGGTCGGGATGAGGAGGACGGCTCACGACTTGCTGAGTCTCTGCTACGAGAGGTCGCCGAAAACGGGATGAACCGTCGAGGACAGAATTAAAACTGTTTTTGGCCGCCACTGACTTTTCCGCTTCAACACAGAGGAGACCACCGAAAAGCGAAACGGCGCCTGTGCTATCTAACCTGCACTGTTGGGAAGTTAACGACGAAATCAGAGAAGAAAGCAGAAGAACAGCACTTCTTGGCGACTCCACATGTCCACCACTATTTTCCGCAGCAGACCATGCATCACTACATACTAGAAGTACGTATCCACCATGCATCACTAAATACTACAAGCACGTATACACCATGTGCGACGGACATATCACTGCCTTTGCAGCACGCGCAGCAGAAAAAATGAAGTACAGTTTACTAGGAGTTACTCGTTTCGTTCCAGTCCCAGCAAAGAGCACCCCAAGTGCTTCTTCTGCGCATTCGTCCAGCACACAGAACACGGGATCCCAGAAATTTCGTACTATTTCTAGTGCTCCTCCTCACGAGTAGAAACAGCATTCACATACACTAGTGTCTTCGCGTCTGCAAGCGTAGATGCAGGAGCGCCTACACCATAAGCAATATACGTGATGTATACCTTCTTTGTCACGAAGATTATTGCTATTACCCCTCTTTTATAGCCTCTTACTACCATAAGTAGTATTATTAAATTATTTTTTTTACGTGTCACGAACGTTATAGTACAGGCGTGATGATGAATTTCATCGACGCTGTTTACATTCAGTAGAGGAGAGAAAACCCACCACACCAGCACAAGTCTTGCGTAATCAAGGTAAATTTCTGCAGGATTGGGGTTTTCATTTCCACGTTCAGCAGATAGTATTAATTAAAAACAGTGTACGAAGTACAACTCCCACATTTACTCATACGGGCGTACATTGTATTTTACGTCTAAAGCAGTAGCCACAACTTTGTCAGTGACAAACATTGTCGTAGACTAACAAGTTTCGTGGCGGGTGTACGTCGTACTGCCTGTTCAAAAACGGGTAATGAGAATCGGATCAGTGTCCTTCTGCAAACATAACAGGGCCCTCTGCTATCTGCTACAGCCTTACGGGCAACACATTTACAACTACTCCAGTTCTTCAGAATTAACAGTACAGGTACCCCAAACATGGAAAGTGCTGGTATCTGATACTATGCGTTACACAAGATAACGCGGCAGCATTTGAATTAACACTCTGTTCCTTCAGAGTGGAGAAACGAAAATGAACGTGCTTTCAACGTGGTGGACTGCATCTCCTTTTTCTTGGAAACCTGTAAGAAAAAAGGCGACGTTGAAGATGCTATCTGAAGTCACGTTATACCTAGTTATAAACAAAAACGTAGAGAGCTGCACTCCCCTCCTTCACCGCGGAACTAAAAATGTCCGTCGTCTGTCCTTTACTGCGTTCTGGTCATCAAAAACAGAAAAGCAAACGCCGTCTCAACTTCGTCCCTCGTCCGCTGTCCACCTGGTTTCTCTACGATAGATTTCCTGCTTCCTTGTCCGGTAAGGCGCAATTAGAATACCTCTCTAAAGGTATGCGTGCCTCTTCGCCGCGTCGTTTGCGGATGTGTCCTTCACTTACTCGTTACTCTTTTTATCAAGAAACAAGGAGAAACATATGATTACAATTTGTCTATTTCTTCAACAACAGCCTTGTGCCATGTGTTGCCCCGGTATAACGTTCCACAATAAGTGGTAACAAATAAGCAGTATGTCTTTAGAACTTTGCGCCCTTCTTGATCAGCTGCGAAACGGGCCTGTTTTTTTCCTCTTCGACTTTCTCAGGAAAGTAGCAGATGATGTCGTTGAGGCGTGTGCTTGCCTCTTTCTCAGCGCCATGTGGCACCTTTCGTTCCCCCTAATGCATGACGAAAGCACCGTTCCTTTCCTGTCCCTCTCCTTTTTCTTCATCGGCTACTGAAAGACGAAGAGGACGGGTTCCGCTTCAGCACCGGTACTTGCGGCAGAAGAGAAAATCCCTCATCACCTGCAGTACATAAGACACCAGTAGCAAGAGAGGAGATTTAGCGGAGCAGAACAGCAACCGCAGTAACACACCTCTTGCATCAATACCACGAAAAACGTAGCACCCAAGAGCCCGGCGGCATCGCGGCGGCACCACGACTAAATCAGACGAACAGACGCACACAAGTCAACTGCCCCGCGGTACCTGGGTCGCCGCAGCAGTCGCAACAGTCGCAGTGGAGCAGCCGCAGCACAAGACGACCAGCAACAGCAACAGCAGAACGGAACAATCTAGGGGCTGAGAACAGCAGCTGAATATCCCTAATGCGTTCAGAAGTCGCAAGAGCAGTCCACAGCCTTACAACTTTCTCAACAGATGCGTGCTGCTCAAACAGAAGATAACACGCATACGTATATCCACACATACACCTTGCTGCTCAAACAAAAAATAACACGCATACGTCTATCCACACATACACCTACATGTATATACCTTTGAAAGAACAGGCGCAAGTCGAGAAGCTGCACCTGTCGCTACCACCACTACTACTACTACAACCACTCTTACTATTACTACTCCTACGAAGATGGTAGAGACGTTCCTCTCTTCTGAGGAGACCGAGACACAAAGGACGGGAACGCTACAAGACGCGATGAAACAAACGAACTCTGCAACGGTAGCCCGACGGACAAAGCTGTTCTGGACGACGTGATATTATACTCGGCCCTACGGCCGCGTGTCCGTCTTGCTGCTTTTTTGAAAGTAAGACACACATACACGCACAAATTAATTTAGGTGTATGCGTACAAATATATCAAATATACACACAGCAACCACGCGTATGCCGAAGGCATTATGCGGAACGCAAAAACAATCGTTTTAAGTCCCAGTGTGTTGCAGGCGAAAAAGGCGGGAGAAGAAATTCTTCTCCACCAGCGACCGGCATCACGCTGCGCCGGTTCGAAACGACACAGGTAAACAGCAATGGAGCTGTTTATGTTCCTGTTCCCTCTGCTTCCGTACTTTCCTTTCCTGTTCACTTCCGTTCACTTCAAACGCGCAGATACATACACACGCACACACACACGGTTCCATCACTTTCTCCCACCTGCTTCCCATCCACATCCTCCCATACTACATACGACGGTGTGCAGAGACACATATAACTACACATGCATATGTATACGAATAAGCAGATACACGCGTCCCTTTCCCACTTCTCACATCTTCAAAAAACAACAGGAACGCACTTATCGACATGTAAGAATATCCACGTGCACACACGTCGTAGGATATACGCATATACGTATCTCTATATATGTGTACACGTACATACGTATGTACCCACGTGTACCTTGCCTGATACGCGTATTTACATTCTCCATGAGCAAGCGAAGCCACTCACGTCGGCCCTCTCTACACCTTCGTACGGAATGAGTACATACCGATCCTTCACACATGCATACAGACGTCTGAGAGGGAAAAAAGCGTTAGAACAAGACAAAGTAGGTAGATGTAGTGATTAAGCGGAGGTACGCGTAGGCAGGTACGAGGGGACACACGAACCCTCGCAGAGTAATATGCAGGGTGAAGACGACGAGCAGACGAGTATGTGGCAGAACGATCCTACCTTCTTTGGAGTGTATGCACTTCTCGGCAAAGGCGCTCAGAGAAGGCGTGTCTGTGAAATCTCCTGCGAAAAAAACGTCATCAACCATATTTGACCCATAATCGAAATGAGAACGGAAAACATGTACCCGGGTAAACGTGCCAGTAGACATGTACACTCGAGGCACGCAGAAACATACGTACACACACACATATACATGGATCAACACATACACGAATCCATCCATGTATATATATATATATAAAACACGTATACTTTCCTTGTACAGCATTGAGACCGACACACATACACATATACATATAGGTGACACATATATATATATATATACATATGTGTAGCGAGGGAGAGAGTTATCTACCTAGAGAGAGAGATCCGTACGTATATATATATATATATATATATATATGAGCACATAGTACTTGCTCATACATATATGTATATGCACACGTTCAACTACATATGGGCATTTATGCATATATACGTATAGAAACGTTGACAGGTGTGAACGGGTAGACACGTATGACTTCACGCACACGAATGTGTCTCCTCTGATACGAATAAATACCTTCGTAAAGAGAGAAGATGAAAGTGTTGTTCGAAACGTCGTTGGACTTCTTCATCTCGGGAGGCGGCGCTGAAGGCAGCAGCACAAACGGAGCAATTTGCGTTCTTCAGCAGTGGAAAAATGAGTGCTACTTCTACTTCGCTCTTTTACTCTACGGGCGCATACTCATATTTATCTAAACATCTCTCTCTCTTTACTTATATATATATATACACATGTATACGCACAAGCACCCGCACACTGATGTCTCTGTCTTCAGGTACACACGTGTACACATATATAACTATATTTGCGGATCGTTCCACGTACGCGCCCACGCCTCTCAAAACATAAGCGTTCTTTGCAAGATACGCATACACATATATATATATATATATACACGCATTTAACACCTATGTATACGTAAACATACGTACACATCCATACATATATGCGTCTTCACACGCGCGATGCTCACTTGGGAACGTATACGTGCATATCTACACATACGCAATTAAGGTTCCCGCACTGCATGTAGAGACGCAGAGCCAATTCTATGCGACAAGCGTCTGTCTGTCCCCCGAGGTATTTAACCTGGGCGTGTAGGAGTAGACTTTTGCACACATAAAAAAGGGAATGCCTCGGGGTGGCTGGTAGCCGTAGAAAAACGGCTGTGAAGAAAGAACCTGTAGAAGAGAGTCGGGTGGACAGTACACACATACATACGAGTATACATACATATACACGTCCCCAAGAGCCCGTGTCTTTACTGGGCAGGTGCGCACCGGCATTCCGCCTCTTCTCGACAGATGAAAACACTCGCACGTAGCTACAGGGACACAGGATACGAAGAATAACGAAGAAGGCAGCAAGTTCTTCTCAGAAACCGCCCTTCCCACAGACTGCTGTACTTTCTTCCGCCGGCGAATCATAGAAGGCAAATTATATCCACTAGAGAGACACAGAGACAACAAAAAGCCATCTGTACTGCGCGCGTGTAGCTGCGCGGGTGACAGATATGGAAAGTAATAACGTGTAATACATATACAGAGACACACACCGTATATATGAATACGAGTAAGAAGCACACACGTACATCTAGACATGGTGAACCCATCTCCCTCTCTTTCAACATACACACATACATGTACACACTATGTGCGCACATGTATATCATGTACATGTATGTGTGTATATATTTTTGCTACACACGTGTTCCGTCTATACGTGGCGAGCAAATTTTTGTGCGGGACCGATGCACACGCCGGTAGTGTACACACGTGCTGAACACTGGTGATGCACTCGCGGAGCTGCGAGTGATATTTAAAGATGCAAAATGTCGAGAAGAAAGGCAACGACCTCCTAGCGAATCCTCGCAAGAACAGTACACTACACTGATAGGACTGCTGGTCCTTCTCTCCGTCCTCCCTCTATATTACGCCGGACGCCATGTCTATCAATCCATAAACATTATATATGTATCCATATATATATATGTATATATACACACACGGCGACTACGACTTCTGTCATTCTATAAGTGGTATATGTAGATATATGCAGAGATCTTTACGTGTATGTATATACATGTGTAGACGTTCGTTTATTTGCATAGGACGACTACAAGAACACGACACTACCAACAGGATTCGTACTCGCCCAATCCTAGTACGACTTGTGCCCCACACAATATCTGATATTTACATATGTTTCTTTTCACCTTCTCAAGCGGCTGTCCCTATTTAAATTGCCAAGACTCTTTTACGACTGACCCCTTCGAACACTACACGCGGAAAATGAATTCCACACCGAAAACGCCATATACATACATATATGTGCGAAGCTTCTCATATATAAACACGTGGACAGGAGAACCGGGAAGACACTGGTAGAAAACAAAAGTGTTCAGAAAATGAGAAGGGACGCCACAGCAGCCCAGCGCAGTTGTCGCTTCATGCGACACCATCTACACATCTGCGCTTCTTTCTCTGCCGGGACACACGTCTATAATTGAAAGACCTACAAATGGAAAACAACACTACGCGAACAAAAATTGAGCGTAGTCGACGGTGAGTCTTGTGTCAAGAGACAGGACCAGACGGACGCCCTGTCAGATACTTTGTTTTACACGTAACACTGCTACCGAACCTCACGTGGAGCCGTCCATCCACATATGTAGTCATGGACCGACGGCGAGCGAAGGATAGAGAAGCAGACGCATCACGAGCAGCCGCGTAGAAAGCAAAACGCGAGTGGAGAAACAAGAATATCCAGACCTTTTAAAAGGGACACAAAGAGAGAGGAAGAGAAATACTTCTTGGAAAGCCGAAGTGGAGAAACAATTCGCTGAGGAATCTTCTTTCTCTGGGGACACTCACGAGGGCTGATATTCCCAAAACATGCGACTTTCGTCAGGTACGCCGGCTCCGTCGGGATTTTCACTCGCGTTATCTGCAGCAGCAGCAGCGATAGCCCCCTTCAGAAATACCAGCGGTTGAAGTAGCAGCAGAGCCGGCAGCAGTAACATAGCCAACGCCAGCGACAGAACAGAGGCAGCACCGACAACGCAGCAGGCCAGGACGCGAAGCCGGAGCACTGCGAATAGTACACGCGAACGAAGCAGCCCGAACAGACGAAGCGCCCGGAACAGACGGAGCACCAGCAGCAAGCATACACTCTTGGCGCTAGCCGTCACGGTGGAAAAGCAGCAGCAATATATGCAGCAGCAGCAACAGGGGAAGCAGCAGCAGCAGCCACAGCAAGACAGAGACAGCAATAACGGCGGGGGGCAGCGCAGTCATCACACCAGCACGAGAGGCTGGGGCAGAAGCAATACTCCAGCAGTAAGAAAAGCACCAGACCCAACAGGAGAAGATGCCAACTGGAGCAGTGCCAGAAGCAGCAGCAGCACCAGAGCTCCAAAAGGCAGCAACAGCAACAGGACTCGAAGAGGCAGCAGCAGAGGCAGGCAAACTCCTCCTCCGTGTATCGCATGAATGACTTGCATCACCGGCAGCACAAGCTTCCTCTTCACTTCTTCCCTTCCTCCTCCAAGCGATACCTAAGTACGCAAAATTCTCTCTGGCAACACACCAGGGTCACTTCTCCGCAACATGTCTCCATTCTGTGCTACCACTGCGCAAGAAACTACTACGAAGAAGATGCACACGCATATGTAAAGAGGTGTGGACGGAGACCCCCACCTGTGCTGCTTCGACAGAAAACCCCACCACCTCAGCCAATGGTTGCCACTTGTGGACCGCTAGACAGACCAAAAGGACTGTCAGATCTCGAACCCACACCCACACTTTCAACATGAAGCAGACAGTCACCGGCGAAAAGACTGCTACGCGTGACATCTGCTACTTAATACCTACAAATAGAGACGCCCGAGACGGAAGGTACACGGAGAGCGGGAGAAGGAAAGAAGGTACATGAGCAGCAGCGCAGCAAAACGGATTCTCTGTCCTCGTTGCCACGCGAAGAAACTGCTACAACGGATATGTATATCATTGTACATATAGAATATACCGGAGAGTCACACGGACGGAAAGACTGCTATGTATTAATTGAGGTGTACACACGACAGCTAACTAGGTGAAGAAAGACTACTTTTCACCCATAGACGTGTGAGATAAGACAGGTAAGTCCGTGTTAAGAAAGACTCCATTACCTATTCGTAGACGTGCAAAATAGAACAGATAGCTGCGGGAAGGAAGACTGCTGCGCGTGAACCTGTATGAACATAGTAAGCAGTAAATACGCATTATTTGTAGGTTGCACCATGTCCTCGTGAGACTTCACAAATGGCTGCATCTTCCTCTTGACGCAGACGAGGCAAGAAGTCCGTTCACATTCGCATATGTGGAACTCTGTCTCTTATTAGCGGTGTCAGCACTTGGTAAGGAGGAAGAAGTTTGGATAAACTTTTCGCGTGCCCAAGAGAAAACGAGAAGGTGGAAAAAAAGAGACTTCTGTTTCACTGAGCGTTCTTGTAAGACGCCTGGAATCGGAGAGAAGTCACTCCCTAGTAGCACAACGTAAGCCGCCTGCTGGGAAATCTACGGACCGGAGGCACCCCCCCATATTAACAAAGAACACTCGTCCAGGAAGACGAATAGCGCTCGCGCCCAGGAAAACAGACAGATGGCAAAGAATGCAGACAGAAGGCTGCTGTCGCGCTTCCGTCTGCGTTCACCGGGAAGGACACACTCGACCGGTGAGTATAGAAGGAGAAAACGTCAGAGAAAGGATCAAAGACAGGAAGGCAGGGAGATGAAGTGGAAGATAGAAAGTCCATTTAACCTTCGTACGGCGCCCCGTTATATACACGGAGAAAAACAGACAGGGAACTGTAAAGAGAAGAATGAGGAGAAGGAAGACATTGACGCGCGTACACAGAAAGAACTGTTCGTTATCCACACCCACCCAAACATACACACACAAATTTCCCGATAAAACAAGAACTCTCGAGTTTTCTCCCCTCATATTGGCAGAAGGCATGTGCGTCTACATATATATATATATATATGTATGTATGGGTTTGTACAGGTGGCAGCCACACGGCCAAGTAAACATGCGGACGACACCCTAACGTATACATATTTATAGACATCGGTGTACCTACAAGTATTCTGCTGCTGCAGGTATATTACATACGTATATATCGATAGATACGTATACGTAAATATATATATATATATATGAGAATGTACATGTTCGTATCACATACAACTAGACAAATACATGTTATACACATACATCTATCATATCTGTACACGGCGAGACTGACGCACTTCTACTTCACCCCTCGTATCAGTGTATACCTGTGTGTGTGTGTGTGCGTATACATTTATACACGTGGCAGCCATACATCCAGGTAAGTAACCTGACCACGCACTGATATATATATATATATACATATATGTTACGTCTGGACGTCATATATATATATATGTCGTGTACGTACGTCCAGATTCAGCACGTCAGTACGCACACATCGAGAGCGAGAGAAGAAAAGAAGAAAAAGAATAGTAGTAGAAGGAAGTCTGGCCGCAGTTCTTCAGCCGCAGCACGTCCTTCTAGAATTTGGAGCAGAGTGAGAAATGTGTGCTTAGTATCTTCTCTGAAAGGGAAAGTCTTCGACCTTTCCCCGGCAGCAAATATAAAAGGTACGTACTCACACACGCAGAAAAATCGATAGCTGGAAGACATCTACGCGTCAGATGTACGAGACACGACGCACGATCTTGTGTAGATACAATCTACTATCTGTCCATACATATGGGTGCACATATATATATATATATATACATCAGCAAGTTATATTATTGACACGTACATATATATGGATATGTGTATGTACACGTGTGTGTCTACATGTGTCTCTATGTACGTAAAAATAACATGCACGTATATATAGAGAGACCTAGACATGGATACGTATCTATCGGTCCTCCGTATGTATGTAACATATGAGCAGCAGTAGGATAGTGACATGTACACATATATCATATATATATGTTAAAATAAGCTACTTTAGAATATGCTATTGGAGACGCAAGCACACGCCGCTATACAAGAGGAGCAACAAGAGAGGAACAAAATACTGAACAAAAAATGTACCTGATACTTCGCACTATCGAGCGTAATCGCTTTCAACTTGCGCGTGGCTCCTTTCTCGGCTAGAGCAGAAGCAACAGACTTTCGGCCTTCTGCAGAAAATCCGCCCTTTCGGAAAAAAGCGATGCATCGGGCACCCGGCGGATATAAACAAGACTTCACGAAATTCACGTTCTGCAACAGAAGAAGCAACACAATCGCGAGACAAACTGGAGACGGAGGAAGTGAATTCTTGAGACACAACCAGAAGCAAAGAAGAAAGTCAGAAGAGACACATACACCGAAATGAAGAAGTTGGGCGGGGAGACGGAGAAGGCAGACGGAAAGCAGAAGAAGGAGAAGCGGAGAAAATTAGCGAGGCTGAAGAATGACAGCAGGGGTTGCAAAAAGAAGGGCGGAACGCGGCAGGGAAAGAGCGCCAGCAGCAGCAAGACTCGAAGAGACGGCAGGCACACGATATGAAAAGTAGAGGGAGACGCGAGACGGAAAGCGAAAAGAATTCAAAAGGACAGCGGAATGCAACAATTAAATCGAAAGAGGAGGAGGGGAAAAATAACTTGTGCTCAGCAATTCTTCTCCTTATCTTCTGCCAAGAAAGATGCACATCAAAACACAACCCCCGCCGGAGACGTAAAAAGGAGCAGCACCAGAAGCAACGCGTCCTGCGGTGTACGTACACCAATCCCTCACATGCAGACAGCCACACACATACACGGAAATACACAGACACATGTTCTCTTTTACTTATATACACAGACATATATATACACACTTCTGTATAGATTTACAAGGGGCGTCCACCACAGGCAACGAGGATCCTCTCTTCACACTTACACACATTTTTCTTCATATGTAGATACACAATTTCGCAACGTAAAGTTGCCGGATATGTACGCGTATCAACAGAGGTGGAGCAAATAAATGGACAGACACACAGATACAACCTGCTAGTGCGCGCCTATATATATATATGAGTAGGAAACGAGAGACAGAGATAGAAATCACACGCGCAAATATACACATAGACATACGCATACATATATATATATATATGTATAGATAGGTATAAATGGACACAGGTAGAATGGATCGGTATAGATACATACATATGGACAGGCACGGATGCATATAAAAACACATATGTACAGAGAGAGAATGTACGTATTTCAAAGTCGAGAACGAGAGACAAAGCAACAAAAAAGAAAGAGACCGACGTCTATCCGGGGCTTCCCTGTTAATGAAGTCTCTCACGTATTTCCACATTTTTTCACACACTCACATATACACGGGCACATATATACCCGACGTATGTACATACATATATGCTTCCATATGCTATAATACAAAGCACACATACGTATACACATATAAACATACGTAAATATATATATATACATATGTATGTGATATATATATATATATGTATATGATACTTAGATATCTGGACACATATACGTTGCCACAAAACGCTAGAATTCAAGCACACATACAGAGTCGGATATACATGCATATGTACACAGGAACTGCCACAAATATACAAGTGTGTGTACATAGGAACTGTCACAAAAATAACATATATGTATATATATATAGAGAGAGAGTGATATATATACGCGTATATATATATATATATTTAGGATATATATACACATAGAGAGAGACAGACATAGATATAGATATCCATATAGGGCAAACCACACCTATGTATGCGTACACTCAAGTTCATATATCTATATATATATAGGATGTATACATGTGCGCCTTTAATACAGAGGTTATAGTCATACGCACACACACACACACAGAGACAAAAGTTCTCTTCTGAAGAAGAGCAAGACAAAAATGACGACGGAGAAAAGAATGACGGAAAAATCGAGAAAGACGGAGAGGCGCGCGCGTGGCAGAAGGAGACGGAGACGTAGGAGCAGGACGAAGAAGCGCACGTCTTTGATCACATCCACACGAGTGCTTCTCCGCAAGCAAAAGGGAAGATTTTCCCCAGAAAAGAAGGAGAAGAAGCGTGAGTCGTGAGTCGGGTAAGAAGGAACAGGACAAGAAGCAGGGAAGAAGCGCAGGTCTTCGATTTCGTCTGCACAGACAGGAGTGCTTCTCTGCAAGAAAAAGGTAGATTTTCCCTAGAAAAGAATAAGACGCGCGAGTCGGGCAAGGAGGACTAGGAGAAAGAAGATAAGGCGCGCACATCTTCGATCTTATTCACATCAACACGGGTGCTTCTCTGCAGGAAGAAAGACAGATTTTCCCATGTTTTGAACGTCCACGCGTTGAGAGCCCGTGGCGTTTTCCCGTTTGTGACGATGATCACGTCGGTGCTTGAAGGAATACGAAATCGCTCGGAAAACGTTTTTCCGCTTGGCAACTCCGCTGCACAGCAAGTGCCCCACACGAAGAGGACACCTGTCGGAGAAAGGCGGGGAGAAACAACTACGCAAGAAACCACGAACAACAAAGAGCAACAGAGAGACACACACATCCTTCCCGCCCCCCCTTCTCTTCGCGTAGTCCTTCCGTATCGATTCTCAGCTCTTCTTTATATCCGCACGCCAGCTCCCCAATTTTCCGCCGCTTCGCTCTCCGTAGACGTGTGTGAATGTGTGTGGATGTGTCGTCGCACACAGAGACGGAGACACGGAGACAGCGAGACAGGAAGAGACGTCCTGCGTCGCAGGGAAGACGAATAGGCAGTTGTTCACCTTTTCTCTTAGCAGACACAAGTCATTCACACGGTTGCGCGCGTGTGCATGCAAGCACAGCCAAAAGACAACGCGTACTACTGCACACGGCGTTCTACAGCAGAAGTCAGAGGAAGACGAGAAACAACTCTTCACACCGCTCTGCAGTCCATACACACACAGAGAGACGGACAGGCACGCTTGGGTAGGTGGGGGGGAAAACACTGCAGGGCTGCTCGAAGTTCTTCTGTCACACACATCTCCATTTTCCCTGTCATGTAAGAAACCTGCGGCTTCTCAGTTCGCCAGCGGATCCGTCGCAGATAGAAACGAAAACACCTGCTGGAAAATGACTTCCCTCTCACGAGAGAAAAACACGTTCCAGGCGCGCGCACACACATCTACACAAACATCTGTCTCTGTCTGTCGGCCACGTCGTTCTTCTTCAACCACCTGCTGCTGCTACATTATCTCCGTTTCCACGTCTGAAGTGAAAGAACTACAACAAACGATCAAGCAACAAGCTGCGAGACGGTACGCATATGTGATAACGCTGCAATACACATACAGATAAAAACGCAATAATATATCTATCTATATATATGGGGAAGCTGAGTCATACAGGCATCGCGACATACACATATATATCTATCTATGTGTGTATACATATATATATATATATACACAGAGATACACATATCTGCACGTACACAGTGGAGGAAAACATACATATATAAAGAAAATGGCACCCATTCTTCTCTTCAAAGTGAGAAGCAGGCTTCTTTCTCATTTGCTATCAACAAATTTCCTCTCCTTCCTACTTTGGCCCTTTTCTCCTTTTGGTGAAGTGTGGCAAGGGGAAAGAAACGCAGCGAAACGCTGGAAGACGGCATGACGAGAAAAACGGGGAACGGAAGGGACACGAAGACAAGGAAGGCGAAAGAAAAGAAAAGACGGAAAAGAAGACAATGAAGAAGACAAGTGCACGAGTGGGCAGTGGAGCTCGAAAGATGAACAGGAGGAGAACGTCAGAAGTCGACGACGAGCAGACGACGCGGAAGTAAAAGAAGACGACGTACGGCAGGAAACTCACGGAGAAGATAGGGGGAAGAAATAGAAGACGAGAAGACGAAGAAGAATACAGGAGCAAGAGAAAGGAAAAAAGAGGAGGTAGCCACGAGTTCGCCAAGTGCGATTACCCGAACAGTCGACGCTTCCTAAGTTCCCGAACTTCGTCAGTTCTCGTCGGTGGCTGTTCAAAATCTCCGGCACATTTCTGAAAGGCGACACAAAGAACACGAGAAAAGAAAGGAATAGAGGCGACACAAAGAACACGAGAAAAGAAAGGAATAGAGGAGAAGAATAGAGGAGAAGAAGAGAAGAGAAAAATAAGAAAAAGTGCAGATCACAAAAGAAAAGAGAAAGAGAAAACGCAGGAAAAAAGGGCCGCATGACACGTACGGTTCGAGGTCTCTCCACAAGGTGTACATTCTTGTTTCTCTAGAGATAGACACGCACACACACGTGTGTACCTACATATAGATATATATGTGTACTTCTCGTAAGCTTTATGCTACTCTTTTTAGAGTCAGAAGAATACCTCCCTATATACGTACTACTCACCAGTTCGTGTGCAAATGCGTATCTACACGTCATGTGAAGCTAGAAAATACGAAGAAGTACTTGTATACATCCATACTTGAAGAGTAGTATATGGCCAGAACGTCTGTTTCTCTCTCTATCTCTTTATATACGAATGTTCACACTTGTTAACAAGCACTGCTGTAATACGCACGTCTATACACTCCTCCGATGTAGGGACAGTCTCGGACGCACATATACAGACAAAGAGAGATACACAAAACTTATACGTCTGCATATAACATACGTATGCAGATGAGGTGAGATACACAAAAACAAATACACACACTTGTTGAAGAAGAATTAGAGGAAACGAGCAGAAGATGCGCGAAAGGCACGTCGCACCATTTACACGTATATACGCACAGCCATCTATACCGAAACATACGTATGTATAAAAACGAATTCATTTGTCTGAACAAATACGTCTACACGTATGCACACATACCCAGAAAATATAGAAGTGACACATATACATATATATATAGGTATACACAAGAAATACAAATTCATCCGCCCACCTATACGTATATATATCTAGATAGGTAAGAGGCACACTAACGGTCCGTACATACGCAGAGTCCTACAAAGGTCTACATGCTAGCAGTGAATCTGTCTGTGAACGTCCCGATATAGAGAAGAGGCCAGCACGCCCCAATAGTAATAAAGCTCCTTACGATTTTCTTTCCGCCCATCGGCAGAGAACGATCCACGGGTTGCCACCGAACATCACTTCTGCAGAAAGTCAAGCGAGACAAGACGCACCACCCCAGCAGCAGTGACGCCGACACATCCGCGATCGGCAACAAGGAAAAACGAGGAGAATACAAAAGAGGAAAACAAAACGAAAGAGATGGACGGGGTTGTCGGGCAGGACTTCTGCGCTCTCCGCGCGTCGCGTAAAAGAAGTAACTTCTCACAACGCGTCCGATATACACGTGAATACTACTGACGTCGAAGAAAAGAGGGAGAGACACACCTACTCGCACATATACAGGCACGTGCGTGTGCGAGTCCGTACGTATATGTCCACATGCATACACGCCGTCGGTTGACGGATGTCTGTATAAGCAGACTCGATGAGGACGCATTTCTCACAGACATATACGCAGACGAAAAACATACCCACGTCAGTCTTGCGCTTCCCTTGAGAGGAGGCAACCCGAAGAAAATGACACGTACGGACGACATCCCTACATACAGAGGCACACATGCGCGTGACCGCCTGCCACCCGTAGTGCGAATCTCTCGCTGTCCCTCTGTCTGTCTCTTATTTTTTCTGTCAATGTCGCTCGGTCCATCGTTCTCTGGCAATCTCCACTTTTCCCCTCTACCTCTGTCAATCTCCGCTTTTTTCCTCCTATTCTGTCCATCTACACGTCCGCGGCTGCTACAAACAAGCGCAGGCACTCGAGGTTGTATTGATACGAATACGTTGTCTGTGTGTCAGCGTGAGTCGCTTTTACTCGACAGACGTGAACAGAGTCGCAAGTGTGGTCACCACCACTCGGGGTGTACGTACACGTGAACACAGACCTGCGTGTCTCCAGTGTACAAACACCGCACACACCAGGTGCGCGACGGCGTGCGACGTCCACACGCAACAGACACAGGCACGTAGTAGTAGTAGTAGTAGTAGAAGGCATGAGCACCGACAGGTCAGAAAAGGCGACGCCCAGCAAAATAGGAAAAACACACGATATAGCGCACAGCGATAATTTGAGCGCACAGACGAAAAACACGCTTCGAGCCACCACACCACAGCTGGCCTCTCCCATGGCGTTTCGCGACGAAGAGTGAAAAAGACGGAACGCAACGAGAAAAGAAAGACACGCCAAGCGTGGCGAAAAAGAAACCAGCGCGCGACAAAGAGGAAGCGCTGTCCAAAATCTCACCTTTCAAACGTTCAGTATCCTTCACGTCGATATACTTGAAACCGAAATTCACATCCACGTACGCGCGATATATTGCCTGGTGGTGAACAAACAGAGTACACACACACACACACACACACGATTACAAGCAGCAGCCTTTCACGTGTGTACATGTATATATATATATATATATAGAGAGAGAGAGAGAGAGATGCCGGCGCTTGCCTATATACGCATTCAAGAGCACCAAAACAAAGGAAGATCACAATAGAAAGATGCCGAGATACACGGATGCACCAGTCCATATACACACCGATACACATACGCACATGCATATATATATAGTGTATGTGTATACACACGCGTACATGTATGTACAGTCCATGTATATCCTGATTTCCACATGTCTATATATAGTTATATATCGACGCCAAACCACAATCACTTCGACATATATACATATATATATATATATATATATATATTTACACATGGATTTACTTAAATAGTTGCATATATATATATATGTATTTGTCTACTCGTGTGTTACGTGCACGTAAACTCACACACGCCCACAAATGTAAGAGCACAGGAAAACGAATTCAGCCAAAGTACGGTGCAGAAACATGTCATACGTCACCTCTGCCCGCGACGAAGCAATAAACGGCGGTCTGCTAAATCGCTAGACTAGAAATCGGTAGAAACGGGTGCATATGTGTGGGTGTGTGTGTGTATGCGCAGTCTGCCAGATGGACGCAGAACAGCGAAGGGTAATCAGACGACTTAACAAGCCATCCTCAGACATTTCTCAAGGACGTGTGTCTGGCCAGTCTGCTTGACGGAAACAGAAAAAAGTGTACAGATACTCTGCGAATTCTGTCCGTTGTCCCTGCGCCTCCACTCCCTCCGCATCTCTGCGCGCTCTTCTCTACGTATGTCTAGTACAAGAACGGACACATGTATCTGTATGTCTGTTTCGGGGTGGTAAGTATGTATCTGTGTCTCTTCTCGCTTCGTTTACCCAAACACACACTTACAAACACATGTCACGAGTCGCGTTGCATCCTGACACGTAGCAAGATTCCGAAAACGTGACCCTATCTATGTATGTATACAGGTGCTGATACATAAGTGCATATATGTGGCTTTCAGCATTGTGTGCGTGCAACTACGCACTTGACGGAGAGGTGCCGAAAAGTCAGAATGCGGTCATCTCGACTCTATACGATATCGTCGTTCGCGCAGATATATCTACGTATTGCTCCCACACAGGCACAGACATACATATACACGAAGAGACTATAGACATACACACCTGCGTGTATCAAACAAACAGACACACAGACATACAAATGTGTATCTTCAGTATGTACATGGGATACGCGTATGCTGCAGTGTTGTTCTCCGCATGAAGACGGACAAAAACTCTGCAAATCCGGTGTACATACACCCCGACATACGGACTCAGCTAGTATACGTCTAACAGTGTGTCTGTGTGTGTGTGTGTGTTTGTGTGTGGCTTCCTCTTGTATGCACGTGTGTAAGCACAGGTGCACACTTGTGTGAAGAAATTTAATCTCTGCGAAACGACAGGAACACTGATGGACCATCACTGCAGACTCCTTGCATGCGATAGACAAAGACAGGAACACGTTGTGGAAGGGGTGTGCGTACACCCGGGTGCGTCTGTATACACCCAGACAGCACGCCGTGAAGAGACGTACTTGCGATATCCCCGCGGCGACGACGACTATCACTGCTGCGACTGCAAGCAGAAGGGGACGACATCATCGAGAGAGAATTCAGCATAAGTAAAAAAAGGTGTCAACGTACAAATGTGAGGAACAACAAAAACAAAAGCCACCCTTCCGCCTTCACGTGCCACAGACACTTGGTCGGCGACAGGAAATTTGCACCCACAAAAGGACACACTGCGTCACTGCGTCCACATATATATATATATATATATATATATATGTAAATGTACAACATTTCCTACGTAACATTTGCATCCCCGTTACATATATAGGACGTGTTTCAAGTATACACGCGGCAGCCAACCGAGAACGTAGCGCGCGTACCTCGTTTACAAAACACCAGGAGACATATACATGAATACATATACATATATATATAAATGTATGTACACACCTGCGTTCTCATACAGGAATATGTATTTGCATAAATCTCTACATGTGAATATGCAACAGTCCCTCGGTGAAATCTGCTCGCAGATTACATGTGTAGAAGGTGTTCCAAGGTATACGTATAACATACCCTTGACGGCCGCGAGTGTACGTACGCAGGTCTACGACACTCAGACAGGCGCGCCACAGCAAACAGCGGCGTGCGAAAGTTTTTAAGTAAAAATAGAAGCAGCGCAGGAACTGAGAGAAAACCGAAACTCCAGGTTACTAGTCTTTACGGATGTTCGGTCCGCAGACGCGAACGCGGTCTGCGAGAATATACCGAGCTCCAAAGCAAAAAGTTCTCCCGAGTTCGACTTGCGGCAAAAACATCCATATCGCTTTTTTGCAGCAAGTAAACACTCACACACTACCACGGAGACACATAACCTCTAATATCAGAGAGAAAAAAGTGGGTTCCTCATTTTCTGTCTGAAGGCAGCTATGCACGGGCTGGCAGAGAAAGATCCGGAAGAGAGAAATTCTTCATCTGCAAAAAGTTCGTCATTCACTCAACACCCTTCCGACCACTAAAGCACTGCGTCTATTTTCGCAAATTCGTGGCAGTCGCCCCCCACCACCACATCTGTACAGACGTTCAGAGACATATGTACGTCATTATATATATATATATACATATATACATATGTATAAATACACATATAATGGTATGTGTGTATACGACCAAGAATATATACGAACAGACAGATATACATATATGTGTGCACACGTATGCAATCATACATACAAAGATATATATATATATATGTATACAGGCATATATATGGGTGCTGAAAAACATACAGGTATACATATGTATATACATATATTCGCATATGCATGGCAACACATACATATATGTATGTTTGAAGATATATACAAGTATATAGATGTACAAATAGTAATATATACGCACCAGGCGTTGTTGAGCCCGCTTCTCTCACAACTGCATGCACGCATACACATCTACGTATACGCTCGTGGTGTGTGTACGTGCATATACGTGTAGATACACATAATACATACTTCCTTGGAGGCAAAGAGAGGGAGAGGAAAAGCAGAAAAGCATCATCCTTGAGTTTTCACGCCCTACTGGGAAGACAAGAATATGTCTGTCGTAGTGCTGCGTACTCGCTCGAGCGACTGCGACTGTCCGCGAGACTGCTGTACTACATCCTCCGCTCACAAATCTACCGACACACACACAAAACAAACGCGTGCTATCTATGTACGTACATATACATATATACACGTGTATCTATGCATGCGTAGATACACTTCAGAGATGCGCCCGTATGTGTATATGTCTCTCTGTAAATAGAGACGTCGTTGTTAACCTCTCTGCGGCCACGTTTACGCAGAGTTCTCTACACACGTCTTCCTACGTATATCTTTCTACACAACTATATTCCTGCGCATACTCTCTCGTTATCTACCTCTCTGCGTATCGCTACATACGCCTCAGTACGTACGCGTGTATTCGTTCAGACGTATACAGACACTATGTATCTGTATTTCATTCGTATACGGAGGCGGAGTAAGCCAACCACATGCGCAGAGACACTGCCGGCTATAAAGTAGAAGCGGATGAAGATCGTCTACAGGCGTTTTTCCTACACCTGAGTCGCGGCGGTGACTCCTGAAATTCAGACTCTACATAAAATTTGCACATCCGCATAGAAATGTATGTTTACACATCTGGTTATGGAGCTGACATAGATCTCATGGTTTTTCGTGTTCACCCTTTCTCTTTCCCAAGGGGACGCTGCGGGATCCGCTGTTGCCCTTACACAGGCGCAGCGTACGTACTTGTGAGGCGCTGCTTCCAGACACTGCCTTCCGGTTTTTGTTCTTCTTCGCGCACACCAGACTCCACAAACATTTTCTTCCAGAAAATGGCACTTCTCTGTCGCAGTTCTTCCAGCCTTTTCTCCCTTTCCACGTCATCAGGGTCGAGCGGAACGGGTTCACTCTCTTTCAGCATTTCACCACCTATTACACTGGGCTGTCTACACACGAGACGACGGAATCCGCTTCGCGTGGAACTCCGGTGGGAATCCCGCTCTCTTTTCTCCAATTCCTGGGGCTGTTCCTTCTGCTGTTCTTCCTTCTGCTCCTGTTGCTCCTCCTGCTCCATCGCCTCCACCTGTTGCTGATCCTTGCGTTGTTCTTTCTTCTGTCCGTGTTGCTCGTTCCCCGGGTGTTGCTCCTGCTGCTGTGGCTCTTGAGGAGACTCCATTTTCAGAAAGGAAGTAGGAAGATTTTCGAGAAAAGCGGGAAAACTTCGCAGCCACTGCTTCAAGCTCGGCGACACCACGAGGCTTCGAAAGCGTTTAGCGGCCTCCGATACAAACAGTACACAGTATTACTGCTCTACGGGAACGATGAAGTCCCAAAGCAGTCGCGTTGAACCACCCGACACCTACATGTGTTAGTACGGCAGGACGCAAACGGGCGTACACATACGTATATATAGATACGAAGGGCGGGGACAGAGACGTACGGGAGTATCAAAGCAGCGAGAAGATGGGATCTGAAAGCTCACTGCCGACAGATGCATGTGTACAGATACATACGTGTACATAGATATACAAGAGACGTAGGAGCAGATAACGATGCATACAAGTTCGAAACGCGCTATGACGGCGTCGAGAATTGACAAAGGACGAGTAATGCAAGGAGACAGTACGTAACGGCGACTTCGACTTACACGAAGTGGGCTGGCATAAAACGGCAGGCCCTGTCCACAGTGGCGACTGAAGAGAGAACAGTGCGGACAAAAGTCTTTCACAGCTAGGGAACTGTTCGCGATAACCGCTTCGATGAGAGATTCTCGAAGATAACGAACTACGGCACTCACCGCTTGTGGCGACGCGCGCGGCGGTGAGGGAACCCCTCAAACATGCTCACTGTATGGTCAGACATGTAGTGCATTACGGGCAGGGGGAACACGGAATCCAACACTCTAAATTCTCGGATAACGGGAGACGAGGAAAAGCAGTTAAAGCACAAGTTCTATCGATGTTCGGTGGTGCATGCAGTACGATAAGGCGGTCACATCGAGATCCACGGCGAAAGACCCACAGGGCAAAGTTGAAAGCCGGTAGCCGCTTCTGGAATTGAGTACGGAACATGGGACATCAAAACTCCCGGTACGCATGAAAATAATATTTCAGGCACTGGGTACTGTTCTTCAGCGCAGAAAGTTAGGTAACGAGGACAAATATGTGCTTGGATCTCCAGCACATTGTAGGGACATGAGGATCCCAGCCCGTTTAGTGTCTAGCTCGTACGCCCGCGTGGCACGCGGATGGCCGGGGTCCGCGAAGCATTGGTTGCGGGGACCGCTATCTGAGAACAGCATAACTGTTTGCTAGAAATCAGATACCTGCACAACCGAAAAACAAGCTGCCTTGTTCAGGACGGAAAACATGGCGTACTCAACCGTGCTGGCACAGACGCATAATCTACCACTTTGGCAGAATGGGAGATGCAATGTCCAGAGGTGTGACACGACCCGCGTCTCAGTGTCTGGACAGTCCGTGTACGAACAGTTTTATCCACATGACAACCCCTTTGTCTCTCCAGGTCCGTCGTAAACACAGCATGCGTAGCAGGATTCGGCTGGTTTACTTTGGAACCCGCCTTGAGGCCTACGGATGTACCCACGTGTGTAAACCTAGTTCCAGCTCCCGCTGAGGCCACTGGCAGCGCATGAGAGCCCAGCAGAAAACACCATCTTGCACCATTGTAAGGACACTGGACGATTTGAATTAGTGTACATTAAACCCACGACAGTAGATTACTCCGCAAGCCCGACCAGAAACTCGAGTATGTACGTAGGCGTCCCGGTATGTCAGAGATTATTTTACCGCGAAGCTCGCCTTTTTACAACCACTACGTGGTGGTTGATACCGGGATCTGACTCCAAGCGACAGGATAGTACGTTTTATCACTTCACTGCCATACCTGATGTGTTCGTGGGGTACTAACCACTGGAGCTTCTGTTGGACAGGTGGAGCAAGTCCGCGCTGTGAGAGGTATACAACCAAGGCACTAGCTGTAGGTTCAGACGCTACCCCATGAAGTGAGCAGTCTTCCTTCATATGAGGGAAAGTCCGTGTGGAGGGTACACGGGTACGGCGGAAGTCGAAAGGAGTGTATTCGTTCCTCTTTTGGGCTGGGTGACTCCAAATGCGTAGGCGTGTTACACTGTATACGTCTGATGTTGTGGCAGAACACCATATTTGGTAGAAGAAGTTCGAAGGTCTCCGTGGAATTCGGGTGGAAAGGCGTTTTATGAACCCAGAAGCCGTGCAGGGGGTTGACTCCCCCGAACTGCCTACATTCACCCGCCAAGAAGCCGCGTGACATAATGAGATTACCTCGCGTTCTGGGCTAAGCCGAAGAGAGACAATAAAAAGCGTGTGAAGTAAGTAGAGGTGGCAGGAAAGCTTACTTTCTGGTCCTGGCTCTGAGTAATATAACTCCTCACACCTGCAAGCTCCTGACGACAGTGCATCCCCACAGGTCCGGTCACGCACAGGCAAATTCTTTAATGCGGTCACCGCTCGCTTTAAACCACTTGTGGAGTAGTGCTCCACAGGACGCAGCATGTCGGGTCCGCCCATGACCCCCTTTCCTGAAGAAGAAAATCGACTACGTGGTGCTGCAGCTCGCGCAACGCCAATGTACCGGGTGAAGTGGCGTCCCGCGACGAACGAAAGTATATGAATGTTTATAGAAATTCACAAAGCTGTAACTACATATATGCGAACGTATGTGTGAATGTGTGTGTTTACAACGCTTGGCACTCCAAAATTTTCTACCACCTGAAATTTGCAAATCGGACACGGTGGCGGTAGCAGATACTTCGTTTTTCTTGTTTGGATAAGTCTAACATTGTCAATATAGTCCACGCATATACTAGGCTTAGGGGAGGTGCGAGAACAGTGTACCAGGGCTGCTTCTTGATTGTAAACACTTGTTTCTTCATCCGCCACCTCTTGTATAATGTGAAGCCACGTTGAGGTGTACGTCCTTTGTATTCGTCGCCACATACAAGTGCTCGTGTGTGGAAGACACTCCAGTGGTCCCTATTTGTCAGTGTAGCTTTCAGTGGTCGTCAACGTCGATGAGAGGAAGACTCACCGCTTGTTCACATCAAGAAGAGTCAGGCGCTATTTCGTCTTGCGTTTAATCGCAAAGTCCAGACCAACTGAGCACGCATATTTTAAACTTGTAACAACTGACCCTCAAGCGGAACGAAATTACGTGTGACACGGTCGTCAACGTGGGTCTGCCGTATCTCCAAGGAACAAAACTACATGTGACACGATTGTCAATCTCGGTGGGCTGTATATCTAGGCAGCAAAGATACATGTGACATGGTCGTCAATCCCTGTCTCCTTTGTAATTAAGAGCAGAACACACGTCAACGCTATTTGGATAACCTGGTCTGCTGATGCCTCAGTACTGCAGGATTACTACAACTATTGTTAGTTTATACTTTTTCTATCTGCACTACCGTGCACACAAGCTACTCGTCGAACTTCAACAGAAAAGTAGCGTTCTCTTTGTGGTCTCTGATGGTGTTATTTCGATACGAATCCAGTCCCAGATAACTGACGCACTCTGAATATCCCTCAGCCCACTAGGACTTGCGCAGCACGACAAATTTATACGAAAACTATATTGCGTATCTCAACGTTGGTCCTACTCAATAGAATTCACGTCTAAATCCGGAGGCAGGGGCCGCGAGCGTCACGCAGTTGTGTTCTCCTCCTTCTACGGTAACGCTTCCTCCCCTGCCTTTCTGATCGCCCTGACCAGATACCCGTTCAGCAATTGACATACCTCGAAAACGTCTATGACCTTCTGCTTGAGTTGTCAATCAGAGAAAATATCCGAGCATCCTTCACATTTGAGCAAACATGAAGAAGTCCTCCTATTGAGCAACAGAGAAAATCCATCCACAAATTTTAGGAGTCTACCCTTGTGGGACTGTTGGTGTACACGTCACCCTTGTGACTAGTCAGCGAAGAAGTTGTATTACTTCGCTTTAAAAATCTGTTTCACTATTGCGTAGCAATATTCTTCGGGACTTCATTCTGTGCGGAAGATGGCATCCCTTCTTTAAGCGAGACAGTGTGTGTGTGTGTGTGAACTGGGGTCCCCACGAGGACGTGAAAGTACTTCACACTCTGCTATTCCGTCAGTTTCCCCTTGATCCTGTGTCTTACTTATACACAGAGGAATCTGCAGTTGCGTAGTCGTAGTACCCTCTGCTCATTTCTCCCGGTGCAGTAGTACTCTGCGTAGCTCAAAAAGAGAAAGAGACTCACCTAATGCACATCGCTCGGTGAATCTTTATTATGGGTCATGTTTTTGCAACCTTCGGCCGTGGACCCACGTAAGCTGTAGCTCGGTTGGCATCGTCCATACGTCCTTCGTGATGGACTCCGATCAAGGACAGCGACAGGGAACTCACAGGTGCTCGGAAGAAACCCGCGGAAACTGCGGTGTACGCACAACACATTCCAGCGTACTGGAACCGGCACCGAGAGAATTTTACACAACTTCTAACAGTTTCAGTAGACCTGACAGGATCGACGTTACAGTGCGTACCCACGTAACAGTCACACGGTCCAAATGCTACTGCCCGTCGCTGTGAGGGTACCTCCCTGTTTATATATGGCCGTGTGCATAGCAGACAGACATAATTACATTACACTGTAGTCGTCTCGCTATTGGTGCTGCTGACAAACCTTACGAACCTACCGAGACGCCACTCAGACTGCCTCTGGTCGTCTTCATTGAGTGGGGCTGTTTCGCAGCTGCTGCCATTGCTGCGTAGCTACCACTTCAGCTCCTGTGGCTCTGCAAACATCGGTGTAGTAGTAGGGAGGTAAAAATGCACAATTCTTGCTGCAGGTTCTAGCGCCTCGGAAAACGAGTATTCGGTGCTTTGTTCTTCTTACTAGGAAGATGGACATTACTCGTCTATCTGCAGCGATGACTTGCAGGTCCCGCAGCAGTCTCTGGGAAATTTACAGCGAAATCCTCTTCCACTTGAGGCACGATGGCCCACGCAATTGAAGGATTCCACGGCAACAGTTGCTGTCGATGATTCATAAATACGTACGTATATACGTGCACTTACAGACGTGTGTATACATATGTATGTGTACGCGCAGATTTGTGGGCGTGAAGTACCCGTGCGCAGATTTATTATTATTGTACTTCCGTACACAAGTACACATGCGTTTGTGTATCTAGACGTGTGTCTACGCATGGCGAACGGTGTGTGTCTGACCCTTCAGCAGACACGTACCCACGAGAGACATACACGCATAAATTCACACACATCGATATACAAACATGCGTCTACGTGAATAACTGGCTATTCACAGTCGCAGCCACATACGTGTATGACTGTATAAGCGGAAGTTTCCACGCACGTATGCATATACGGATTACGCGTGTACAAGCATTACATGCGCGTTGAGCTCTCTACGTGCCTATACATATATGTATATATGAAGATGACAAGTGATACTGTTCTGCACATATAAGCCCAAAGGATCACACTTACGGCCATCCACAGGCATTTGGCAGCTTGAAAAGACAGCCGAGGCATCTTTCCGTAGGAAGAGAGTACACAGCGTCATGCCTGCCTCTGCATCCGGATATATGTCCACAAGGACACGTATATATATATATATACATATGTACTCGTATACTATTCACATATGCGTATATATGCATTCACCCACATCTATGTGTATACACACTCATATGTCATCTATTTGTACGCATACATTTGTATTAATCTATATAAATATATATGTATATATACACATTCACACACACACACACATATATATATTCTCTGTATACAACCACACACGTGTGTCATTTACATACGCCATTGGACAATGATATGTTACACTCGTCTGCGTATCTCTGCTACTGCGCGTCGGACCCGCTCTGGCAGTGCTTGCTACTCTACGCGTCCGTATGGTCCTACCTATATGTATGCGTATGTTTGACATGTACGCGCGCGTGTGTGGATCAGCTCGTTACGACCCTGAGCTTCCTTTTTCTCATCATATTCGTCCTCTTCCTGGACCTTACTTCGCTTCTCTTGCATCACAAGTAACAGCCGCTCGGCCTCCTTGAGATATATGCATGCTGTACATGTATTTGTGCTTTCCTTAGAAAAACTCTCAGTTTGCCCTTGTTGGCATGCAGTTGTCGCGCGACGCTGCCTTCGTTGCTTTCAGACAGTCACATATATACAGCGAATGGAAAAGAGACATGCGTAAAGACAGAATAGAGAGCCATCTAAGCACACATACAATTTTACACCAACAGATACAACAAGATATATAACCGTATCCAGATTTACAAACAAGTCTTATCAAGCATCCACCCACATATATGTATCCGCCTGTATACACTTCTATGGGCACTCTGCCTTCCCAGTCAATAGCTGACACCCTTTTCCTTCAGTAGCTGTCCTTTTGTACTGCTGCCGCTTTCCAAACTCCTGGTGAGTTCTCCTTCCCCTTACTGCTCCTCTTTGTTGTTTTCTCTACCGCTCGCACGGTTTCCCTCGTTTTCGCCAGTTCACAGGAACACTTCTTTTCCTACAAGTACAAGCAGCCTCCTTTTCCTTTCTCCTGCTTTTTCGACGACTGTCGGAAGCTTTTCTCCTCTTTACTGCGGTTTTCTTGTACCTCCTGTCACTCTCTTTCTGCGGCATCAAATTTTCCCCACTGCTTCCCTTTTTGACTTTTATTGCTCAGCCCCTGTGTGATCAGCGTCCTCTTTTTCTCCGTCGCCTTGGCTCTGGGTATCTTCGGTCTCCTCGTCTATTCCTCTTTGCCAGTTCTCCTCAGCAGCAGTACCCCTTCTTCTTCTTCTCTCGGGGGAGGGAGATAGGCACGTAAGGGTACACAACCGGATATCCTTCACGAGGATCGTAGCCTTGACTGCTGTTTGAATAGCCTGCTGCTGCAGGATTGAAGTAAAGCATCTGCTGCTCTCCTCGGGGAAGAATCACCGCTTCCGTCGAAGGATAAAGCATCCCTTGCTGCTGCGGCTGCTGCCCTACCAGGCCTTGTACTACAAATCCACCCAGGAAAACAGAAGCACGGAAGAAAGACGCAATACCATTCATACACACCGTCCCGTGCCTAGTGTCTCTTTCTTCTCTCGTACTCGTCAAACACTGGGAGACCCAACACATAAAAGCGAGACAGAGCGTCACACGTATAATCACACCGGTGCAGACGGAGTTCTCTTTTCCTCAACTTTCCCTACATGTATCTATCTACACGCAGACATACGCATATACCCAAGCGACGGGGTGCGGTGAAGCGTCTAGACACACCCAGCAAACCCAGCAAAAAGACATACGTACTACTTTTACCTATATATGTGTCTATACAAGACAGCTACGCACCTGGTCCTGAATATCCTTTTTTCTTTGTTGCTGTCGAAATGGACGTATATATCCACATTCAGCGACAAGAAATGGTCTAGCACATCTACTCACTTTTGAAAGCGTGTAGACACAGGGAGAGACTTGCATTCCTCTACGTGTCTATATGTACAACTACACAGAGAGAAACAGACACGTACGTGGCGCGCAAGAAGTAAGAGTGGTACGTCGCTTCTTCTTTTTCCGGTGGACTACGATAAGCTAATATGGGCACATGCAGCCAGTCGCATTGCAAAGTATCTTTACCGACGTACAGGCAAACACACAGCGAGAACGAGGCGCAAGGAAGTAATACGTGGACGGGAGCACACACACGTTATATCAGGAGCCGGGTGCCAAAAGGTCATCTGCAGCACATACACAAAGAAAGACTGTTTCGAAGCGATACAAGTATGTTATTCACCCCCTGCATCCGTAGACGTATATGGTTCAGAGAGGTAGAGGGCCACAGAAACCGGCAGTCTTTTTTCCATTTTTATCTGTTGCTATCGAAAAGTGGCTCAACAGACGTATATATATGCATGTTATACAACGCGTGTACATGTAGGATTGACGTACTTCCCTGCACGTGTATATGACCCTGTGAAGATAGGAAAAACGGTGAACTCACGACATACGTGTTAACGTGTGTTGGCAGATCACTTTCGGCACACGTCTGGCGAGAACTTACACAGAGGTACACTATGTTAAATTTTCAGAAAAGGCTTTACACAGATGTAGACATGATCAGGGGTTGGCGGAGAGCCGGCAAACCAAAGGTTACAAGAGGACGAGAATAGAAAACTGCAAACGCGCCACACACGTTATACATACACACGTGCAAAAGTATGCAAAGACAGACAAATACCTAATACGCAGATATAGTGCCACGTGTTAGAACCTTCTTTACCTCTCAAGTTCACCTACAGACGCGCAGGCGCGGAATCGCGGCATACGTTACGCATATGCACAAGTCAAGCGACCCGTCCTGTACCTACGTATATATACGCATTTACATATGTGTTTATACACGTGGCGTATTTACGCACGAGTCACGTACCTTTCTACTTACCTGCGAAACAAAACACAGAGTCTAGATTTGGAGGGAGCACAGAAATGCTGCAAGTTGCTATTCACACACGCGAAACACACAAGTAAGTGTCTTTACAATGGAGTTACCTGTGCCGGCGCTAGGGGCTTGGGGGACGCTGACGCTGTTGTCGCCAATGCTGCGGCCGTCGAGATCTGCTGTGCCAACAGTTTCTTCTCCGCCTGTCCACAATCCACAGCGTCCTGTCAAAATGTGTAATGTGCAGTCACCACTTTGAAACCTTATACAAGGAAGATGACACTTGTGCAAAAACAGTACCCGCGAGATCAAGCTTACGGAGAAAACCCGTGAGAAATGAAAAATTTTTTTGCACCGCGTAGTGCCTTGGTGTGCAGACCTGCGATATCTACGGTTAACCTGCATATGTTTGGGGTGTGGATGGAATAACACACTGATACGGTGTACGTAATTCCGCAGAATTGCGTCAAACATATTGATCTACGTGAAACACATGATGTATGTTTACTATTGCAGCATTTGTTCGACTTCCAGTGCAGTCGTCCTACGGATGAATTGAGCTCCGCAGCACTGACTGAAATTCGAGTGGTATGCGTCAACAGCTGCAGAATGCACGAGGGTTGACTCCGAACATTTACATGTACAGCGGCGTATTCGCAGCGGTCGACTTACAAAGCATATACACTCGTACAGACAGATTTGTATATACATACATACATGTGTGTGCCTCTTTTCCTACATAATATATGTCTATATCTCTGTATATTTGTATACACTTAGGTGTATAAACGCTGTTGCAGACGAGGATGTTGCATCGCACTTTCGTTCGAAAAACCGCTCTGCAGTGTCTCGGGCATTTACGCAGACCTAAATACACACTTGCAGTGAGCGGGAGACTTCACTGCACCAGTTCGGAAGAAAAGACTTGGTCTCCAGCTGCACATCACGGAAGAGTTGCTCGTAAGTACCGAGAACGTATGTCCAGTATTTAGCGCAGTTTTTGGCAAGTGCTTTGAGCCGCTGTTGGTATTCCACATATGTAAGATACCGCCATACATATGTACACTTAGATACACACTGCATACGTAGATAGGCACACACTCACATGGCGAACTTATGTTTCCCCGACACTTTTTACCTAACAGTTCACTTCTAGCTCATGTACCATCAGGATGGAAGTCATCGGCTTAGTACCCATGTAACATTGTCCTTTTCCTGGTGTCCGTCCCTGAAGACGGTTCCGCTCAGCTATTTGCTTCTACGGTTTGTGCTTCTCTACGTCCTGATTGTGACCGATTATACACTTCTCGTCGAACTAGACCTGCTTTCACCCTCTTGTCACAACTGCCATTTTCCCATCTCTGGAGCGCTTTCCTTGAGACCCTCCACTCGTCCGTTTTTCATTGCTCTCTGTCCTCGTGGTCTCGCCTCTAACTTTTGGAAGTGGACTGCTTCCTCGTCTTCCCTCCTTTTCTACCCTCTTCGACTTTTCTGTCTTCCCTCTGCTCCGTCCTTGTGCCGTCGACCTTTTCCTCTCCCCCATGTTGTCTTCTCTACTCTCCCCTGTATTTCCCTACCCGCCCGTCCTGTGCCTTTTTCTCGCTCTGTTTTCCTTCACTTGTATTCACGTCTTACCGCTTGTGGGTAGTCTCTCATCGTCCATAACAGCCGTAGGCGTTGCTGCCTCTGGAGGGAGTGTGGGGGACGTGGAGGTCTGTGGCGCCGTATCCATCGTGTGGTGGTGGGAAGAGGAGACAAAATCGACACTGCACGAAGACGGACAGTAAAGTGGAAACGTTGGCACTGGAATACAGAAAAAAAAGTGTGCAAAATAATTGAGTAGAAGAACCGCTGCACGGAAAAGCTGCCAAAAGTCGACTAACTCTACCGTTTATACGGCGACGAAGGGGGGTGCCGCCGAGAGTGTCTCTTTCTCGAACACACGCGCCGGGTACAGAGTGAGACGCGCTGCAGGCAACATGGCGGCCAACAGATGGTCTTCCTGCACAACTAAGAATGGACACTGATATTGCAGAATCACGGTACAGCCCTGGTAGCCAATCAGAACGAAACCTGATTTGAAGAGCTTCGAGGAACAGCGCAATCGACACTCCGCTGGTAACCAATCAAAACAAAAGGTGATGTGAGGGGACTTCGAGGAACAGAGCAACCCCAGCACATTCCAAAGTCGTATACATCGGCGCAAACAGATGCAACTGCACACAGATATAAGAAAACGTAAACGTGTTTGCATAGTGAATCTGTGTAGATGCATATATACAAATATATACATATATATATGTATATACGTATATATGCACACAAAGTGACACACCACGAGGAAGGTGTTTGTAAATACGACAGGGACGGTAGGGTTGATAGGCCTGAAGAGGTGTCGATTTATTTTCCGTCCTCCTGCGGACATATATGGTTCTACCTCAACGCCGAGAGAATTGGACGTTGATACGTTTTTCTTGATTGAGTTCGGGACGCGTCTAAAAGCATCTACTCATATTTATCAATAACGATGCAAAAGACGTCAGCGAAGAGAGGAATATAGCGTAAGGCGCAACAAACTGACCAGTGGGGAGAGCTATGACTCTTAGGACCCCGCACCAAACGGGAAAATACATAAGCTGAAGCAGGTGTGCATATATGAAGGACGCGCCTGCCTATGTAGGATTGTCCTACCATTGTATTATATTACTATATATATGAACTGTCTGTTTACGTTCGTGCACGCATGTGTGTACTGGTGAGTATCCGTCCACGTGTATGTATTCATAATGGTGCGTGCATATGTTCGTTACAAGCAGACACGTTTGTATATACCTTCGTAAATATCCCGGCAGGTCTGTGTTGTGTGTGCACGTTTAGATGCGTGTTTACCCACGCACGAAGTTATAGGAGGGTGAATTTAGACATGTATATCATTACTGATAGATTGGCAGAGGCGAATTTGCGCGTGACTGTCTATTTGTCTGTACGAGAGCAATGCGCACCAGGCGTTCCAGTAGAATTATTCCGAACCCACTGTGAATCTGTTTCACACCCCAGCCCCCGTTTTATTCAAATGGTGTGTGGCTGTTGTGCAACTAGAGTCCTGCTACCCTGAGGTAAGACGTTTTTTGTCAGGCTTTTGCTAACGTTGGCGAATCTTGTGTAACTATTTTAGTTCCCCGTACAAAGACCCCTAAATTGGAGTTGAAGCAAAAGGATTCTTGTGCCGTTAAAGTTGTAAACACAGTTTATTGTACCCCTCGTGATGCGCGGAACAGCGTTTCCGGTTCGTGAGAGGAATGGAGAACACGGAATGTTCTCCTGCTAACATTATTCACAAGTCCAAGAGAGACCTCTCTTTCGCATGTCAGTGAAGAAAAATAATCACGGAGGTACGTGGGATTTTATAAGTGTATGAACGTATGAACACACGTATTTCCTAGGCCCCCGCTGGGACAAGCTAAACAGAAAAGTACTTTTGCGAGTAATGAAAGCTCGATGTGCGGCCACGGAGGAAGTGCAATTGCGTTCTTCCTGAGAAAGCTGAAAAAGATATCTCGTTTTCGCCATGGCAACAAAAAACGGCTTATCAAAATGGTGTCATTATGCCCCTTTCATAGTAAAATTTAGAGGAATATGTCGCTCGTGTTTGACCGCGCATAAGGGAATAATATAACTAGAAAAAAGGTGTCCCCTTCACAGCAAAACTGACAGATTACAAGTGAAGTCCCCTTCACAGCAAAACTGACAGATTACAAGTGAAGTCCCCTTCACAGCAAAACTGACAGATTAAATCTTTCAGTGAGCGATTAAGAAAGAATTGAAGGTTAAGTGAGAGCAGGAAATCCGTTCATGAGAAAGCAGAAAATCACCTTCCGTATCTGAGAACACAACCGGGAACAACGGTTGTATGTCACAGAACCGAACACACTATCCTCTTTTTTTACGAACTGTACAGAATGATGCCCACGAGGGGTCAAGAACGCACGATAGGTGAGGTATACCTTTTAGGTCAGTAATAATTAGACAAGGAGTCATTCAGCACGTAAATGCTAGAACTCGCCTGGCACATATGACTTCTTTGGGGCAGCGAAAGTGCTAAGCTTTTCCGGAAAGTGTGAGCTCCTGACAAGTCCTTTTCTACCTAAGGAACGGAAGTTTATTGATTCCCCATTACCTAGTTTACTGGACATTGGGGAAGTGATCTGTAGTTCCACATTCTTCTTTCCATGGTTCTCCGCAGGATTTCCAAGTTGTCCATCCTCTTCCCCTGTCGCTCAGTCTCTTATCCCTTCAACTTTACGGGCTGGGTTATAGAAATATATAAGGGTAGTCCGTTCAGGTTTCTTAAATTCCACTACATGAGAGTGGATATGTGGAACCACCTAGTCAAGATTCGTAGTACCTGAGTTGTGTGTGTGATGCAAAAAACCAGCACCACCGGGCAGCTACACTCGTACTGTATAGGCAAGTACGAGCAGTGCCACCGTAACTTGCCATCAGCGTACAATTGCTTCTGCTTAGACGTACGCCGAGTATGAAAAACACGAGTGTATCCACTCCAGTGATGCGCACCGCTGGTGTTGGTGATGGACGCAGCTGCTGCCACCCACAGCCGGGTGGTGCCGTCGCTGATTGACTGGGCGTAATGTGACTTACCGCATTCTCAGGCGCTGCCGCGTCTTCGTGAGGCATTTTGAAGATTTGCTGCTGCGCTCCCTGTTTTAGCTCGGTGCCTGTTTCAAGCTGCAAATCACGCTGCTACATAGTATCACACTCTCCGTTGCTGCTGAAACAGCTTTGCAAGGCGCATTACATCTTCTCCCTTACGGCAACTTTCGTCTGATGATGCAGTATCCGTACGCCTACAGTTCCCCCTACTCAATGCGTTACTTCCTCACTCGGCTGTTACTCCTGTCGCTGCGGATATGACCGTTAGTAGCTGCTGTGAAGAAGTTGTTGAGGTCTGCACGATCTCTAGACCGGTATACACCATACCTCTATATATAAGCGTATGCACATGCACAGAGGAAGTGTATCTCATGTGCACTTCCAATGTGGCAACAGAAAACAACAGCTCTGCGGTCTCCGCTGTTGCTGCTGTGTTGTGGTGTGTACCGTCAGTTGTCTGCTCCTGTTCCTGTTGCTTCTGTTACACCACGAATATTATCATACTCTGACGTGCCGCTGTCGCGGCTCAATGTAGTTGTGAATAAGGCATCACGGGGTACCCGGAATCCACTAAGGTGCCCCCTCAGAAAAAGTGACTCTAACAGCCGTGCATGGCCGTCGCTCTACTGCATTCTACACAAAGCGGCGAGGCACACAGGACAGCTGTGGTGCCTCATTGACTGCGTCCAAATTCATGTACATATGCGTGTGTACTCCTGTAGCGTGTGTTTGCTGGTCCTGATGCGGGTGTCATGTGCACAAGCACGTGTGTTATCCGCCCTGTCTGTAGTGTCTCTACTACATATCAATTTCACATTCGTAGAACCATCTCACACATGCGTTAATTTGCGGACTTGTTGACCTGATATGTTCCGTGTTACACATATGTCTGCACAAGCAGGTGTGTGATGCGCCTCAATGTTGTGTGTTACACATGGACCGACCTCATTGAACTGAACGACTGTGTATTTTCTCGTAAGGTTCCACAGAGAGCTAAAGTACGGCAGTGAAAAAGGGAAGGGTCTGGGCTAGGCGTATTAAGGGGTAAACGTAGATGCATACATATATTATGTCTTCAATATCGACGTGGGCGCCTAACACGCACGCATTCACACAGTAGTAAAACAACGCAAATACATGTCTGCGTTGAACGTGTATGCGCACAAATAAAAATACACGAGTACGTACACGCCTTTGGTGTTGGTGTGTCTCGGCAGTACGCCTGCGTATGCTTGACACTTCCGGATGCGAGACCCAACTTCTTTTGTAAATGTGTTGCTTCATATTCGGATTCACGGATGACAGAATTGTGGAACGCATAATAATAACCCCATTGCACTTCATGGCAGCATCCTGTAACCTTAAAAATTAGACCTACAGCAGTTGTAGGAAGATACTAAGAGTAGTAGTTGTCCTGCCAGTAGCGGAAGCAGCGGTGGTACAAGTGGCGATATACATAATAATGAATGCAGGAGTCGCCGTAATGGTGAGAGTAGCACTACTAATAATGCTAGAGGTACTTAGGAAACATTATTAGTAGCTGAAGCATGATAGAATGACCTGTTGTTCCGTTCGGGCATGTGCTCCGCATGCAGCTTAAGCTCGCTTTCTCACGGACGGCTCACAAACAACACACTCTGTGGAAGTTGTTAAAAATTTTCCGCACTCTTTAAGGCAGAACTTATTTTTCAAAGACATTCTCTTCCAGGTCGCCGCACCAAGGCACGAAATTTGTCACGCAGTCTAAATCTGGCTTCTCTTTTTCGGCTCACAGTGCTGTTGACAATATCGTTCAAGCTCGATATGTAGTGTTCCGCTTAAGGCTACTCCTGGGTGTCCGCGACTCCTTTTCTTTCCTCAGTTGTAATTGACAAAAACCCATTTCGCTGCATGACCCGCGCCGAGGTCTTCGCGGTTTTTGTCCACGATCTCGAATTTGTAGGCGCGAAGGTGCAAATCCATTGTGAATCGTCCCTGAGAAACCGTGCGTAAGCTGCATGCCGAGCACATGCCCGAAGGGAACGACAGGTCATTCTACAACACTTCACCTAGTAATAATGTTTCTCCAGTACCTCTTTACTCTCTGTAGATTCCGTGTCAGATAGCTGAATCATGAACGGTGATAAGCTGGTCGTCTTCTATTTCGTCTTCATGTTTTCTCCTCTGACAGGACGACGTCTCCTTAATCGGTACTCCGGCACTTGTCACCCTCCCCCATTAAAACGTGTTTGCTCTTCTTTTCTTCACTTCTGCAGTCTGCCCCAGTATTAGGGACTGCTTGCCTCTCCTACTGCTTGCCTCTCCACCACCTTGTCTTCTGCGCTGCAGTTGCGTGGCGACTCTTCGGGTGTAAACTCAGCGACATTTTTCATCCGAATAGAGAATTCTTTAAAACTGTCTTCACACCCTCTGCCGAAGGGCGCATCTTCGTGCTGGAGAGCACAAGTATTTTCATTGACGCAGCTAGAAATTATAACTGGACGAAGTCTCATTCTAGTGGAAGTTTCCACGACGTCGAAAACGCTTTATGCAATCCTTTCGACAACTGGTCTACGTGAGAAAACAACGGCTCTGGCACATCTACTGCTCAGGGGTACGTACACCCGATGAAGCCGTGTCACACTCTTGGGACCTTTGCGCCTGCGCACAGCCTGTGTGTACAGGTATATAGAGAGATAAAACACACACGTGCATTTGTCTGGGTGTACATTTTTCTGAAAGTGTGCGACGAAAAATATCTGCAGCGTGGTCGGCAGACAGAGGATACAGCCGGGAGCTGAGGAAAACGTGACCCAGATACGTACGCAGATACAATTTTGTGTGTACACGCACGTATCTACAGGAATACACGGAGCACTCCATTGGTCTATACACGTAGATATACACGTGTATATATATAGAGAGAGAGACAAACAGAGGGAGAAATATAGGAACCTATATACGTGTATGAATATATATATATATATGTATATCGGTATATGTGTGTTTGTTCCGAGAGGCTGACAGCGACAGATACGTCGTTTGGCAGGGAACAGAGTGGACCACGTGTACACATATATATTTAGCGTGTTCAACTTGACTCAACCCACGGCTGTGAATATCTTAGGGAGTTTTTCTCTACATGGCGCTCTACAGCTCAACGTAAGTACACCTTCGTCTACTCGTTTCGAGCAGACAGGACACGTGTGGAGCAACAACAGCTGCATGAGCCAAAGATGTTTGCGAAGCGCTGCGTGAAAAAACAGCAGCGGGGAGGTGTGCCTCTCTCGGAAGGAGCCGAGAAAGTTCGCAAACAAAATGCGAACAACAGCAGCTGCAATAGCAGCAGCGCCAACGACGGGGAAGGGGGTCGTGAAGAAGAAGACGAGAAGAAGGAAAAGGAAGAAGAAGTCGCCGTTTTAAAGAGTGTGCCCCGGCGAGCGCGAGTGCCTTTTGCAGGGAAGCATTATCTCACAGCTGTACGTCTCTACCGGTTCTATCACTATATGCATATATGTGTATATGTTTGTATATACGTGTGTGTATGCGTCTATCTATCTATCTATATATATACGTATGTGCATATTCGTGTGTATTCGCGTATGTAAAAATATGTATATGTATGTGTATATATATATGCCTGTCGGCGTGTATATGCATGTGAGTGAAGTCACGCTTGCGTATACGTACATATCAGCTTGTTTGGATATTTACATTGTGTGTCGCGCCCTGTTTGTGTGTGTATGTGTTACATCACAGCATCTGTGCCGTATATATCATTATATACACGTATGTGCGCATGTGCATACATACGTGTATAGGTGTGTAAACGTATATCAATGTGTCTGCTTGTATGCATAAGAGTGCATATATATATACATTTATGTATATATATATATATATACATACGTCTTGGGTGTGTGTATGTAATATAAATATATCTGCGTGTATACGCAAGCGTGTGTATGTATATACATGTATATATATGTGAACACACGTATGGATATATGTGTATACATATATATGTATATATGTGGGTACATATATATATATATATATATGGGTGCGTAAGTGTATATCAATATGTATGCGTGTATACACGTGTGTGTCTATATACACAGCTATGTATGTATATATATGTATATCTGGTGTGTATGTGTAATGTGGAGTCATATATTCCTATACACACATACCGCCATATATCTGTCTTTATATGTGTGCCCGTGTACACTTTTCTTTTCTCCGTGTGTGCATGTGTGTGTGTGTGAATACTTTATTCTGATGCATGCGTTCACGCGATTATGCCTGCAGAAATGTAAATTACTTTTTTTTGGGGAAGCGTATGGATGTACTGGTGTGTCTGTGTGTGTCCGGGTAGGTATGCTGTTGCTGTCCCTGTTGGGAGCAGGTTCGCCCTCTTCTTTTCTTTCTTCTTTGCCGTTGATGCTGCTACTGCAGGGCCACTGCTGTCTCTCCATGGACAGGGGATCGCTGCTGCTTTTGCTGCCCTGTCTCGCAACGTTTTGTCGCCTACGGTCGACTGCCAGCCACGCTGCTACATTGCATCGCTACTGCTGCTGCTGCTGCCGTTTCTCTATACGCTCCTGCTGCCACAGGCGCTGCCACTGTTGACAACGCTGCTTCGGTCATGCTGCTGCGCTGTTCCTTCGAAGATTCTGCCTCTGCCACTGCTGTGGCGCTTCTTTTTGTCGCGGCTGCCGCTGTTGCTGCTGTTCTTCGCCTTGCGGCTATCGCTCGTGTGCTGCTGCTTCTTGTTGCTTCTTCTTCCCCTGCTACCGCTGGTGCTGTTGCTGTTTGTTCCTGAAGACGCGCCTATCAGTGAAAGGGCTGTCACCACTGCTGCTACTACTGCTGTCGGGCGAAGTGCTGCTGCAACAGCTGTTAAGGTCGTGCCGTTGTTGTTGCTTCGTGACTTGCTTCTTCTGCTTCTTCTTCTCCTTCTTGTAGGTCATTTGCTGCTGCTGCTGCTGCGACTTAAGGTGCTGCGGGTGCAGTTTTATCCGGTTTGCTGCTGCGTTCGTGGCGGCTGCCGCTGCTGCCCGTTTCTTCACTATTGCTGCTGCGGCTGCATGGTTAACTTCTTCTTCTCCTCCGCCTTTTTCGTTGTTCTCCCTTCCATTTTGCTGCTCCTGTGTCCGTCCAGCTGCCGTGCTGTTGTTGCCCATCCACCTGCTGCTAGCGACCGTGTGTGTGTGGGGTGAACGGCGTGCAGAAGTCGGCGGGAGAGACGCGACGGGCAGAGGAGACGCTCCACTCATATCGAAGTGACCCCAAACTCGTAAGTGGACGGCGAACCTTTGGCTTTTCTTGCCGCGCCCTGCTGCGGGAGAAATTTCACTTCTTCACAGGAGAGGACACTTGCGTGCACAGGGGTCACTGGCAGCGAACACAGCAGCCGAACAAGAAAAGCAACTGAAAGAGGAACAGAAAAAAGACGAAACAGGAGACTTACGGATAACGCAGACAAATCTGGCAACATGAGCTTCCTCGGTGCGACTCAACATGCAGACACGCCAGAGTGACGGCCTCCTGTGTATCAGTCTCTAGCTATATACTTGCCGCTAGTAATAGGAGGGTCGGCGCAGGGCCCTATGTGTTGGGGGGACACGTATATTCTCTGAACATACACGTGGGGAGACACAAGTGGGGCTGTATTTTCTGTCTGTGCGTGCGCTGCTCGAGGACACGTGCCTAAAGATGTGCCAGGTCACCGTTTGGTAGGCAAACATACGAATCTTTCTGTGGTCAGCATACCGGCGTTGATGTAGAAATGCTGCTGTCTTGGTGATTGCATGTCTCGTACGTAGACGAGTGAAGCAGATGGACAGCACTGCAGCCACGCGTCTACGTACGGTATATATATATACACACTATATTCACATGTATATGTGCCTGCTGGCTCTGCAAGCATACCGATATACGCTTCATTCTACATGTGTATATAGAGGTGAATACGCTCGTGTGCATATATATATATAGGTGTATACACGTATGCTTTGTTGTAAAACTTCATGAAAAAGTGAATACGCACATATGTATGTAGTTAGGAGAATCTCTGTATATAATTACGAGTATATTGATGGTGTGGGTATGACTCCTCGTGAGAGGAGGTCTTGGCGTTCACACAACGGCGTCGGGTTCGACATAAGTGCACCTACTTTACGTACGTGTTTGTTTCTAGAAATGGGTATATTCTTATCCGTATCTATGTATACATATAACTGTCTGATGTAAGTCTGTACAGGTACATTTGTATATAGGCTTCACTATAAAAGTATCTGTTAAAGTGCATATGTACGTGTGCATGTGTACATATGTGAGTATTACGAGAGCGCATCTGTCTCCGTCTCTCTTTTAAAGTAGTCCACGTAGATACTTCTGTGGATAGGGAGAATATGTATAGAACTTGTTTTGTATGTACACGGATATGTGTATCTGTATATATACCCTCGCGCGTCGACTTGCCCGTGCCTGTGTGGGCAGCAGAAAGAATTCCGCAAACAGTGCACGTTGACTCCTTTACATCTGACAGAGTTTCTTGCTGTACACACAGATATTTTCTCTTGCGAGAAAGAAGAAAAGGGGGGGTGGCCGTTGCGTTTTTGTATTGAGGAAGAAGTTATCTCCCCCTATTTAAGGGGCTCTTTCGTACTCGTTTCTACGACGTAGAGAGCTGCAGGAGGCGAGGGGCTGCTGTTTCGCCTCTGCCCCTCTGTCTCTGTGCGGAGGAGGTCTCTGCGCAGCGGTTTCCCCCGGCGGCGTCGCCCTCTCTTCTCACTTCTCGGTCTTTCATTTCCCCTCCCCCGGCCTCCCGTCTCTTCTGTCTGTGCATGCAGCTTCCACAATTATATATGCAGACAGAGAAATGCGGAAAACGGGGAGCGCGCGAGAGTAGTAGGTGTTTGTATGTATGCGTGTGTGTGTCTCTGTCTACGGGCCTCTTTAGTAGTGGCAGTCTTTTCTTGCGTTTCGCGCAGCTTGGCCGCGCTGCCCGGCGGAGGACACACGAGTCCACTTTTTCTCCGTTCTCGTCCTTTTCCTGAGGAGGAGAAAAGTGGACTTCGCATTTCTCCGCTGGCGTTCGCGGGTGTTCGCGTTGCCGAACTCAGCGAACTTCTCTTGTCTTTCGTCTCTCTTTTCTTCTTGGCCTTATTTGTGTCTCGCCTCCGTTCGCGCTTCGTCTTCTCTTTTTTCTTGCTGCACGTCGTCGACATCGGGGGGGTTCAGGCATGGCTGTGTATGTTTTGTGTGCGTGCAGATGTATTTCCATTCCCACTTCTTCACTCTGCTCGATTGTTTTCTCTCTTCTCGGGAGGGTGCTGCTGCCTTTTTAAACTCCGCCCTTCTACATTTTCCGACGTCGCACTCTCTCCGTCCCCCACTCGCTTCCTACTTTCGGCGATTTCTTTGCCGCTTTTCTTTTGCGCTGCGTAACGCCTGTCCCATCGTATGTGTTGTCTTCTTCCTGTTCTCCACTCTTTCGTCTTTCTTGCCCCGTCCTGTTTTTCTTCTTTTTCTCCTGTCTTTCTTGTGGACACTTTCTCCCCAACTTCCCCACCTTGGGGACTTCCTTCTCACAGTGCCCTTTCCACTCGTTTTTCCTCTCCCCCTCTCTGTTCAATGATCTCTTCCTTTCTCTTGCGCGTCTCTATTCGTCGCTTCCCGTCTTTCTTCTCTTTTCCGCTGCGTTTTCCTCGTTTTGTTGCGTTGTGTCTCTCTGTCTGCTGTTCCTCTCCGTTGCCTTCCGCCCGTTCTCTGTGTTTTGCCCTCTTCTGTGCCTCCCTCAGCCACCTTGCTGTCCCGCTGTTTTTCTTCTGCTGCCCTTTGTCTTCTGCCCCCTCCCCGGGCGGGTTTTTTTCCTCCCTTTCTCTTTCTTCAGAATCTTCACAACGACAACCGCGCCACTGCAGTTTTTGACGCAGACCCGGACAGAGCCCACGACCACAGGGCGATTTTAGAGAGAAATGAAGAAATCGGCCGGAAAATCGAGAAGGGGGAGCTGGAAAGCGGCATCTACCGCGGCCAGGGTGCGCACCGGGTGTACGTACACCGCAGCGAAGGCGCCCTGTCCAACGCCAAGTCCACCGGTCTCTACGGCCCGGTGCGTGGCACCAACAACGTCCGGATGACCATGTACGTTGACTACAATCCGGAGATTTGCAAAGATTATAAAGAGACGGGCTACTGCGGTTTCGGGAATACGTGTAAATTTCTTCATGACAGACATGACTACAAAGGGGGCTGGCAAATTGAGCGCGAGTGGCAACAACAGCAAGAAAAGAAACAGGTGCGCCCCTCTCTACGCGCGGTCAAAGAAATCACTTTTTCCCCTTCTCATCCTTCTGTGCGGCGTCCTCTTCTTCTTCTTATGCTTCTTCGGTCTCTTATATTCTGCGTCTTACTCGTTTTCTGCTTCTTCTGCGTCTTCTTCCTTTCCAGCACCTTCTGCGTCCTCTTCTTCTTCCGCCTCTTATTCTTGTTTTGCGTCTTACACGTCGACTTTTTTCTTTGCGTGTTCTTCTATTCCTCCGTCCTCTGCGTCCTCTTCTTCATATTCTCCGTCTTCTGAGTCTTCCTTTTCCTCTTCTTTTCCGTCTTCTTCGCCTTGTGCGTGTTCTTCGTTTTCTGCGCCCTCTGAATCCTCCTCTTCTTCTTCTTCCCCTGCTTCTTCTTCTTTGACCTCTCCCTTTTCTGCTCCTTTTTCTTCTTCGCCCTCTTCGCCCGCCCGCAGCTTCTGCGCATCAGTGAAGTATTCTCGCTATTTTGACGTCTCCCTCGCCTGTCCCGTGCGCGCGCTCTGTAGCTACTGCGTCTTCGTCCACGCGGCGTTTCTTCCTGTCCCGCTACTCGTGTACTTCCTGCTCTTCTTGCTCCGTCGGTCTTGAGTCGTTTTTCCTCGAAGAAACGCGTCTGAAGAGGAGGTGTCTCTATCCATCAATCTATTTCTTATCTATCTATCTATCTATATCCATCTATATCTATCGAAATCTGTATCTATCTGTATCGATATCTATGTACCTCTATATCTATATCAATCTATATTTAGATCTGTATCTATATCTATATCTATATCTATCTATATCTATCTATATCTATGTATCTATATCTATATCTATCTATATCTATCTATATCTATCTATATCTATCTATATCTATTTATCTATCTCTCTTCTCATGTCCTGTTCTCCTATATGGCGGATTGCCAGCTGTCCTGCTGGTTCCTTCCCTGCCACGTTCTCCCCTGCAGTGCCGCCCTTTGCTGCTCCTCCGGCCTCTCTCCCCTCCCCGCGCTCGCTTTGTAGACACGGCCCGACCGTCTAACAAGAAATTCAGCACCATCTTGCTTCTCCTCTACGTTTACTCCTCCTTCCTCTTCCTAGTGCGCCTAGGTGTCTGCTTGTCTGCCCAGGCATACCCATATATATACACGTTTACTTCAATCTTGTGTACATGTGTGTATACAAGTGCACCTGCGATAATATCTACTTGCTGTTCGTGTATGAGTAGATACTTGGGTTTTGGCGACCACAGACGAAAGGGTCGTGAACTCTACGCCTCGCTCCTGCTGCTACTGCCGTATCTGCTACTGCTGCTGCCGTATCTGCTGCTGCTGCTGCCCTATCTGCTGCTGCTCCTGCCACACGTGCTGCTGCTGCTGCCGCATCTGCCACTGCTGTTCTTTCTGCTTGTCCTGCGGCCACTTTTTCTTCTGCAGCTGCTTCTCTTCCTTGTCGCTGCTGCGGCTGCTTGTCGTCTGCCTTCCACCACTGCTACTCTCTCTACATATATATATATATAGATATATATGTGTATGTATCTCTCTCTCTCTTCACATTTATAGGCTCGCGAATTTACGCACCTATATATTTTTCTCGGACTTTTTCATGTCATTGGCTGACACATTACCTTCACCAGCACTTGTTGCATCCACGTATGTAAATGCATACGCTTACGTATATATGGAGTCTCTCGGCGGCACACTTGTTTATAAACACATGTCAAAGTGTGTGTATCCCCCTGTGCTAGGACACTTGCATATTCTCGTCTTACTCTTCTTCCTCTTCCCCTCTTCTTTTCTCCACTTTTTTTTCCAGCTGCAGTGCTGCTGTTTTATGTCGCCTGCTGTCGCCGTCGGGATGCCGATGGCTGTGTGGTCGGCCGGAGCTGCTGTGATTTCTTCCCTTCTGCGTGTGTGCTCCTCTTCCTTTTCCGCTCCTCCCGTTTCTTTCTTTTCTCCTTCGCTTGTCTCTGCTGGTTTTCCTCCTTTCTTCGGGTGTTGCCACTTCTTTCTTCACACCGTAGAGCCACCGCTGACGTGGCTCTGTTGTTTCTCGTGGGGCCCAGGCGAAGTTGGCGAGACTGGCAGCCCGGCGCGTGGGCTGCAGCAGCAGCAGCGAGGAGGAGGGGAACAGCCGCGGCAAGAACAGCGATGAGGACTCTTCGACTTCTTCTTCTTCCTCCTCAGATGAAGATGACGAAGAGCAGCTGCCTTTTGCGTGTTTAAAATGTAAGGAGAAGTGGAAGGAGGAAATGAATCCCGTAGTAACGCGGTGTGGTCACTACTTCTGCGAGAAGTGCGCCTTCTCGTATTACAGCCAGAGCATCAAGTGCTACGCATGCGGCATGGAGACGCAAGGGATTTTCAACGCCGCTCACAAGTTGATCGACAAGGTGAGACAGAGAGAAGCGGAACTGTCCAACAAACGAAAAAAGAGAGACAGAGACGCCTTCCCGTCGAGGAAGGGGACGGGGGAAGAGGAGGAGCCCTGCGACCCGAGCGGCAGCAGCAGCGACGCAGGCGATGACGACGCCAGCAGCAGATCGAGACGCGCATCGGCCTGGCATGGGGGCGAAGAGGAGACGGAAAGAAACGGCAAAAGAAGAAGAAGCAGCAGCAGCAACGTCAACGAAGAAGAAGAAGAACGCCCGGGGCGCGCGAGGGACAGCGACAGCAACCTTCCAGTTAGACGAGCAAAAGACGAAGAACAAGACGACGTAGAGGAGGACGAAGAAGAGGACGAACAGTCAGAAAAGGAGGAAAAATGAAAGAAAATACCCTCACTGCATCGCGAAGAGGCAGTCCGTATTACTGGCCTTCTCCTGAGGAAGAACACTCCCGCGCACGACAACCGCAAGCAAAGTAGTTAAATTAGTAGTAGGATCTTCTCTGTGGAGATACAAATGCTTCACACAAAGGTGGTGACCTCATGAAGCGAAAGAACTATGCTTTCTACCGTGGATCTATATATATACATATACGTGGAATGTGTATGCATGTGCGCTCGTACGCACGTGTACGTATTCCTATGCGTGTTTGTATATACGCATATATATATATACCCACAGGGTGGTGAATCCTCTTTGTTTCTATATAGGTATACGCATGCATACACATATATATATATATGCATCGGTGGGAGTGTCGTGCGTTGCCGTATATCTATGTCTATAGCGCTAGATGTGTAGTTGCTGGACAGAGAGGTATATACATGTATATATGTTGAGAGAGAGAGAAATGTATTAATAGATACGTGTGTATATGGCAGCTGACCGTGAACAGGTGCAAAGTTGGACCCAGGTGGATCTTCATCTGCATGGGTTCTGTGGCCGAGTTGGCAGGAAAAAAAATTTACTCACACTGCTACCTATATTCATATGTACATGTATATATATTGAGCGGCGTATACCTAGAAGGACGTGCGTAGGGCCGTAGGGGTGGACGTGTGCATCCGCACGTACGGATATACATGTGATGGATGGTGTCTACATACACGCATCTATGTATATGTAGAAAGAGAGGGAGAGACATGTGAAAGTATCTGCATATATATGCGTCTTCATACATGTGTATGTATGTGTAGTGTCTACGTACATGTACACATATATGTGTGTGCGGATGTATATTTGTGGTGTCTACATACATGTATACACGTATATATGTATGTATATATTTGTACATGTGGTGTCCGCATACGTGTATACATATATGTAGAGAGAGGTGAAAGTACCTACATATATACGTACGTACATATATATATATGTGTATGTAGGAGTGAAGTACATGTTTGACGCATGAGGTTGAGAAGTCATCTAACATTTTATGCGCCTACGTGTATGCTGTTGGAAACTGTGAAGGAGGAGAACGAGGAGAGACAGAAACAGAAGAAAAAAAGAGAAGGGACGGCCGTCCTGATGTGCACTTTTTGCCGACGAATAAAGAAGAAGAAGAAGAAAAGACACGACGCGACGTGGGAAAGAACGCACGCACGTAGAAACGTCCCCCGAGAAAATGGATCTCTGTTATGGTTCTTTCTATCCGAGTGACATGTCCAACCCCGCCGCGGTCCTGGTAGAGAAGGCTGTATGTGCATACAGGTGCACACGAGAAATTTATTAAAAAGCGTGTTTCTTCAGAAAGGCACCGAGAAAAGTCTGCCAAACACGTGCTGCCTGCCACGGGCTTGCTGACACCGTCCTGCAGATATACTACAGAGACACTGTTACTCCGGAGGAAAATTCACACCGAAAAACGCGTCGAAAAATTTACTTCTGGAAAAAGTCTTTGAGAAGAAGTTGCCAAAAACGTGCTGCCACACGCTTGCGGACACCGTCCTGCACAGGTGCTGCAGACGACAAAGCAGTGCGACTCCTGGGGACGTACCCGGCACCCAATAACACTTCGTAGCAGTTGAGAAAAAGTCTACTCGCCCAAATGATTAGGGACATGTATGTAGATATTTGCAACTGAATTTTGTACGTCAGCGTGCGTGCCCGCGCATCTATATATACACATATCTTTATACACACGTGTCTCCTCCTGTCTACACACATATGTGTACACATATATGTATATATGTATATTGACATGTAGACATGTAGGCATCAGTGCTGTCAGAAAGAAGTCCATCCCGTCAGGTGAATAGGTCCGAGTATGTACGCACATGTGACTTGCGTCTAGACATCAGCGTGCGTGCGTACACATATATATATATATATGTATCAATACATACATACGTTCATGACTCTCACTTTATCTCTCCCTGTGTAAACACAACCCCACATCAAGCAGACGTGAGTGTGTATAGACGCGTGCGTACTTATATATATCCGCACAGTCCCACCTGAACGTGCTGGTGTACAGACCCAGTTTACACGTGCCTACATACGTAGACCTATTCACATCGCAGAATAAATGGCAGAGGGGGCAAACCTAAACGAGGCACCAGTAATCCGAAGGACACGTTTAATGGGGGGGGGGAGTCGTATACACACACAGTCGTGACTGCGGGATTTTCCGTTGCGCTGGCTTGCATCCCAGCTGTCCACTCATCTTCGTAAACTCTGCCGCGCACGAAGGTATCCGTGAAAACGTGTCATCCCCCCACCACAGTCGCTTGAAAAATACTGCAGAGGGGACCGCACACGGATGCAGCGCGCGTGGCGCTGACACGGGCTTCGGCGAGGGACAGAAAAAGACAAATAACGGGTCCAGCTGTTGGAAGGAGTGGCAAACACAGCTGCACTTTGTTTACACCTCTACGTAGGTCACTCCCTGGCACCCGTATTTCACAGCCTTTGTAGAATCCGCAGAGGTGTACACGTATTTCTTCAGTATACATGCATTCACAGTATCTGCACGAATATCTGTGTACACACATACGTGTACTACTCCCTTGCGGCAGTAATTCGAAAGACACGTTTAATTACGAATACATACGCATATATTTTACTCCAGTGCACGAGTCGTTCACGGTATATATACGTATAAATACACGTGTCACTCCCCTGCACCAGCTATTCACCGAATACGTATGAATATTTATACGTGTACGTATTACTGCGGTGCAAGCAGCGTGTGTGTCTCTCTGCCGGAACTCTTCTTTCCTAACAGCACGGAGAAATGTCCCGTGTATTTATATTCTGCATATATCTTCGACTTTATGCCAGCTGCAGGCAAAATAACGAAAGTGCATTTATGTATATACGTGTATCCGTCAGACAACGCGACGCGTGTGCGGGTGTGGGCGTGTGAATGTACGTGTGTATGTGTGTATCCACGTATATACAGACAAACGCAAAAATATGTATATGCGCATATATGTACTAGTGCAGCCGTGTGTGTCCCATCTCGGGGTCTCCTTCGGGTTAACGTTATGTGGAAAAAACAGTTTGTGCACCTGCTCCTCGATTCTGTTGACTTTTTCCGGACATCGGCGAGACGTCGTGTGCATTTGGCGCACTTTTTCCGGTGGCCTGTCGCAGTCCTTCACTGAGAGATGTGCCGTGGGCAAAACTGACGAGCAGGCAAATGTTCCGCAAACGTTCCGTTCTTTAGGTCCTCCCAGAGGCACAACGGCTTCTCTCGCTATCCCACTCCGTACACTTCTGCAGTTCTGCGACATTTTTCCACGTCAGTGAAATACTGTTCCACAGCTTTGCTCAAATTCTCCCGTAGGGGCGTGTGCTTATGCCAATGTAAACGGTTCTCTACGTACTATTTTATTCTGTGCTTACAAAGAAATTCAGTAGGTCGCCAGATTTCCGGTTTGTCTACTTGTGCGCTAGTCTGCTGTGTCGGCGATCTTGTCTACGCGGACGTACATTGCAAAAACGTCGGGTGCACACATTTGTGAATGTCGTGTATCTAAAGAGTGTATGAACCATAGCTACCTATAGACACATTTAGACCCGTGTACTTGTGCGACTAATATTTGGCCTAGCCTGGAGCGCGTAAAACTTGCCGTTGTCGCTGCGTCGACGAGTAATGTGCTCACTGAACTATTCTGCCTCTGCACATGGGCTCGATCGTAGATACCTTTGTTGGGCTGTGTCAACTTGTTCGTTCATCCGGCCGACGTGCGTAGATATCCGTGTGTGAAAACACCTATATTCGGCACGGTCCCATAGAAAGTTCACTGCGGCGCCGCTTGGTGAAGTAAGTCTGAGTATGAAAAAGTGAAAACACGGACGCTTCTTCTTCGCGTCTGTCCGTCCGGACGCGGAAAAATCGGGTTTGCTGACGGCGAAACACCTAGAAAAAGAGGAAGGAGCGCCGTTCTGTGTACGTTTATATATATGCGACATCAACGTGTAGCTACACATAGACACAATGGAAGTGGGAATACACATAATTGTGCTAGGGACTCCTTCTTTTCCTCGGAATGGACGGCTAACTAATCACATTCCCTTTGTGTATGTGCTGCACATTTGTCTAACACGCAATCACCACCGACGTATTTGCAAGTTATCCACGTGCAAGAATGCGTCCTGCATTTATTTTTCCGGTTTGTAGAATTCTTTGGAGTGGCAGAATAAGGTGTGACTTCTTTGTGTGGCAACGGAGGGAGGAAAAAGTGTTTTTCTTCCCGGGAAAAGGTGCTAGTTTCCCACTGCACATGCACCAGAGAGTTCCGTGGCTGCATGCAGGGCGGGAGTTCCTTTCTTTCTCCTCTGCGCGTGTTTTCTCTATTTTGTGACTTCCCGAGAGAAATCTCTTCCGGAGACGCATCACTTCTACTTTTGGGTGGGACTTCTACTCTTCTGTAGACGTTTTTGTTTTCCCCAGATATCCTGGGCTCGCAGGACGGTGTTGGACTTCGCTCTTTTGTGGATCCCTTGCAGAACGTTTTCCCGCAAGCGTTCTTCTCGCCCTCGTTTCTACTTTCGCTCCTCTCTATTCCATCTCCGTTGTTTCCTCTCTGGCCCTCGTTTTTTGATATTTTGCGGTCTCCCGTGTGAAATCACTTCTCCATCGACTTCCCTACACGCGTTTTCGATGTCTTCCGTTGAGCAAAGTCTGTGTTCATTCGCCGCCCTTGTCACACGTCTTTCTCTTGTAAGTCAGCCGTGTTCCTCTCCCATTCACTGAAGTTCTTTGCCGCCTCCTTTTCGCCCCTGTGTCTGGTTTCCTCCCGCACCTTCCCTCTCTTCTCTTTCTTCCCTCTGCTCTTCTTTCCCACTCTCGGTTTTTCGTTTTCGTTCCTTCCCGCCCGTATCTTTTTCCCACCGTTCCCGCTCTGAACGTCCACAATGTTCCTGCCCTTCGTCTCATTCTCCTTCTGCTCCTTCTCCTCCGTTTCAAACGTCTTCCTGCTGCACCCCTTCCCAACCCACCGTCTCTTTTTCTCCTCATTCTTTGCTTCCCACTCACTTTCTTCTTGATATTTTGCGTTTCCTTTCTTCTTGTTCTTCTCCTTCTCCCTCCCCCTCTTCCACGCCTCCTTCTTTTATCTCTTCCTTCCCTTGTCTACTCGCTTTTCCTCACTTTTTTTTCCGTTTCGTCCACGTCTCCGCCGCCATTTTTTCCTTTCCCAGTCCTTCTTCCTCCCTCTCTTCTTCTGTTGCCTTCGTGTCCTCGGCTGCCCTCGCCTCCGGCTGTGGTTCTCGACGCGCGCTATTTTTCTGCCTGTCTTCTGCAGTTCTGCAAAGATGATTGGCTCCGAGATTTTCTGGGAGACAGAGACAGGGGCCCCGCTCCTGAGACGAAATTTTGGGTGTGTAACGAAGGAAAATGCGGAGACGCTTCTGCTGCGTGCGAGGAAATTTGTCGATTATGTAGACGAATATGTCTCGCAGAACGCGGCTACGAACGAGCGTTTCGACGTCCTCTTGCCGTCTCCAATACCTCGCAAGACGGGGGCAGACGGAGACGCCGCCGCAGCCCCGGCAGCGGTAGCACCGCAGACGCCTCGTAGCGAGCAGCAGGGAGAGAAAACCGCAGCAGCGACTCCGCCAGAGGAGAAGAAAGGACCTCTCGAAGAACACCCAACAGAGGTAGCGGCAACGGGAGCAGAAAAGGAACTCCTCTCCCAAGCACCTGGAGAAGAAAATCGAAGACAACAACGAAGAGAAACACCCGGCGTGCCAGCCCCGTCCGCGTCGTCTTCTCCGTCTTCTGCTCCTGCCGTTGCTGCGGCCGTCCTTCGAACGCCAGCACCAGCAGCAGTACCGCCGTCTTCTTCTGCGGACATCCCCACGTCTTCTTCTGCCGGCGTTCCCCATTCTTCTTCTTCTGCCGGCATCCCCACTTCTTCTGCTGACGTCCCCACTTCTTCTTCTTCAGCCGGCATCCCCTCTTCTTCTTCGTCGAGCTCGACTGCTGGAGCATCCCCGCCTGTTTCCTCGAGCGGGAAGCGTAGTGCTGCAGCTGCAGCACCGGCGGTGCCCCCACCGTCGTTTCAGCGAATTTTTGCGTTAGACGCGGAGCGGACGTTTCGGGACGCAGGACACCGGCAGCAGATGGAGACGGTCCTCGCAAAGTTGCACGAGGAAGTGATGGACTATCATCAAGGAATGGGCTTCCTCGTCGCTTTTTTGCTGCTGTTTCTCCCACCAGACGACGTTGAGCACGTCGTCTTGCAGCTGCACCGGCACTACGTCCCTGGCTACTTTGCCGCTGCGCCGGCTGCCTACGTACGCGATGCGCGGGTATATCAGAAGCTGCTGCAGCGCCTTTACCCAGCCGTTGCCAACCACCTGGAGCAGTTCACCTGCCCAGAAGCGTACGTATCGAAGTGGTTTATCGGCATGACGGTCCACGTGCTGCCCTTCCCTGCCTTGGTCCTTTTTTTCGAAAATTTCCTTCAACAAGGAGAGCGGTTTCTCTTCAAGTTCGCCCTCGCCCTCGTCCACAACGTCCAAAATCTGCTTCTGCGTGTCCGCGACGTCTCCACACTTCTCGCAATCCTGAGGCTCGACGCCGCGCTTTTCCCGGACGCTGCGCCCGCGGCCACGGCGGTCTCTGAGGCTGCTGCTGCTGCTGCAGCAAGTCATAAAACTGCTGCGACGACTTCAGCAGCAGTAGCAGCAATAGCGGCAGAAAAAAGAGGTTTCGCAGGCGACAAAGGAGCAGCGCAAGCAGCAGCAAGTGCCGGAGGCGACGTTGGCCGTGCCGCACATCCTGCTGCTGCCGATGCTGCTGGGCAGGCCAGATCTGCGACTACTGCGTCAGAGGGAGCCGGGGGAGGAAAAGGAGAAGGGGAACTCACACGAGACAAAGCAGATGAAGAAGAAGAAAAGGCGCTGATACCGGGGTCGTTTTTCGTTAAAATTGTAGAAGACGCCGCGGCGCTTGACTTGAGGTGGGCAAAGTGAGATAGACTTGTATGTATGGATCTGTTGGGAGGCCCGAGCGAGAAGGAGACGAAAAACGCTAGAGCTGGGGAGAGACGAGAAGCTGCAGAAGAAAGGTTCTTCGCGAAATGAAGAAGTTCACAGAAGAGGGACAAGGAAGAGAAAGACGGAGAGAGAACGAGAGAGAGAAGTAAAGGGACGTTAATGAAAAAAAGACAAAAAAGTGAGAGAGGAAGTGAGGAGAAGAAAGAATTGCCAGATGAGAGAAGGCGGATAAAGGAGCAGGAGAAGGATAAGAATGCTGAAGAAAAAGTGCTGATGGTGGTGGGTGAAAAGTAGGAAAAATGAGTAGAAGAACGCAAGAGAGAGAAAGAGAGAGATAGGGAGCTGACGAAAAAAAAGAGAAGAGGAGAAAGACACAAGAAATGCCGGAAAAGAGCCAGCAAATACAACGGGCCGTAGCTGATGCAAATTTCCCTCATATATATATATATATGTGTACTCGTGTGTCTGCAGAAGGTAGCTATGTAAAGTGAGTATCTGCTGTAGCTGACGGAAAAACGCTTTTGCATACATGTAGATGTGTCTAGAAAGAAATTACGTAAAGTTCTAAGCTACAGCTGGCGCAAACGAATATATATCTGCATTTATATGTATGCATTAAAAAGTCTAGATATATGTGTGTATTTGCTGCTGCATCTGGGTGGCGTAAAAGGTTCTGTATACAGGTGTCTGCATGCAAAAAGCTAGACATGTGTGTATGTCTGCTGTACCTGTCGCAAACGTTCATACACATATATACAGATATGTGTGTGTATCTACTGTAGCTGGCGGAAACGTTTATCTACGTGTGTGTATATACGTAAGGGTAGCTAGCTAGTTAGATAGAGAGATAGATACAGAGATACAGAGACGGGTGTGTACATCTGCTGCAAATGGCGCAAACGTTTATCTATATATGCATGCCTACGTAAAAGAAGAATTTATACGTGAATTTCTGTTTGTATCGGTGTGCGTGTACACGTAGACGTGCGTGTAGACGTTGACGCAGAACGGGGACGTGTTTCGGTCTTCGAAGATGGGGTGTACGTACACCGGAATGTCACATTTTTCGCGCTTGTTGTTGGCGTCGAATTTCTTCCCGGTTTTCCTGGCTCGCCTCTTTGACTTCTTTTTCTTTCCTTGCGTCTCTTTCGTTGCATTCCGCGCACTCTCTCTACGACGTTTTCATTTCTCTTCTCTTTCTTCTTTCTCGTTCTTCTCTTTGCAGGCTTCCGTCTCCTCTGTTTCTCTCCGCTGTCCCGTCTTCGTTTTCTTTCCGGCTTCTTACTCCTGTGGTTCATCTCTTCGGTGTGCCCCCAGTTTTTTATCCTTTTTTTCTTTCTCGGTCATTTTCTTATTTCCTGGCTCTTGCGCCCTCCGCCTTTCCTCTTTTTCTCTGTATCTTTCTTTCTCTTTCTCTGTTGCTCTCTCCTTCGCACTTTCTCTCTTCGCTTCTCTCCTTCTCTCTCCTTTTCTGCATCTCTCTCCTTGTCCCCTTTTCTCTTCTTTTCTGTTTCTATGTCCTTTTCTGTTTCTCTCCTTTTCTGTTTCTCACTCTTCTGCCTTTTTCCTCCCTCCAGTGTATCTACACTGCATCGTCGGTCCTTCTCTGCTGCTTTCCATTCGCGTTGCTCACTTCTTTCCTTTTCTTCTTCTTCGATCTTCTCTCTCGTTTCCTCTTCTTCGTTTTCTTCTCCCTCTGTCGGTTTTTCTTCTTCTGCGACTCCTTCTTGCCCATCTTTGTCTACTTCCTCTTCCACGTCTTCCTTTTCTCTCTCCTTTCCTGTCTCTTCCTCCTCCTCGTCTTTTTCATTTGTCCCCCCCTTCGTTCTCTTCCTTTTCCTCTGTGGTCTTCCTCTCGTTCGTTTTTCTCTTTTTCGCGTCCTCTCTTGCCACCTTTTCTTTCTTTTCTACCTCCGCCAGAACTTCGTCTCTCTTGGGTTGCGATCTTCTCCACTCTATTTTTCCCCCCCTCTCTGTGCCTCTCTGTTCCTCTCTCTTTTTTTCATCTGTAAACGTAAATGTCACCGTTTTTCTCGGCGACTCTTCTTCTTGCTAGCTTCCTTTTCTTTCCCGCCTTCCACTTCTTATGGACTTCTCTGTCGCTTTCTGGTCCTTCATCGCTTCGACTAGTCCCTACGTCCGTCTTCTCCTCTTCGCTTTCTTTCCACACTCTCTCTGCTCTGGATTTTTCTTCTTTTTCGACAGCGACTACGATATCGACGCGCTGCGGCAGGAGGCTCTTGAAGAAATGCGCTTAGAAGAAGAAAAACGAAAAGAGAGAGAAAAACAAGTACGTACGAAACAATATACAGACAGCACACGTCTTTCGACAGTAACGTGTGCCCATCTGCGATAATGAACGGCATATGAGCAACCTCACGCATGTAGGTCTGCGTGTATACATATATATATATGTGCAGAGAGAGAGAGTGCCAGACGAATACATGGATTTGCCTGTACATGTGTATATATCAGATATAAGAGTACACGTCTGTATATTTTAAGGACATATGTATATTTTAAAGGTAAAAGGGCGTGCATCAGTATATATTGTTCGCGTCGTCCACGCGCAAGTACATATATAATATCCGTCCGCGTATACGTGAAAGGCGTATCTCTCTATATATACATATACACACAGAGAGAGACATACGTATAGAGAAATATGTATGTATTTATGTAGTTGTACGCGCATATAGATGTATATAAACGTAGATACAGACGTGTACAGCGATATACGTGTATATACGTACATAGTGTTGTGTAACTATATTAGGTATGTATATACATGTGTACGTACATAGGTGTGAGTGTACAGGCATATATATAGTTATGTAACTACATGTATGTCTACATATATATACAAGTATATCTATATGTATGTACACATATGTATCTATTGCGTTTAAACATATGTGTAACTATGTGTATCTATGTCTCTATGTCTCCATATGTATACGTGTATATATCTCTTTACATGTGTGTTTACGTGTGTATCTCCCTGTATACACATAAATAGCTCTACACGTATACACATATGTACATATATATGTATATCCATATCTATTTGCATATATACATGTATGTGTCTTTCTAGGCGACTGTGTGAGCCAGCAGAGGAAATTTAATGATGGACGGGGACGTTACATTTCGTACAAACGTACAAGGATCGGCCTTCCCGGTACACACTTGCAAAAAATACATGGGCGCCGCATTTATGTATATCTATATAAATACGTGTGTAAACACATACGCGCAGGAATACGTGTGGGGTCATGGAGGTGCATCGTAAGAGGGAGAGGTCTGTCTACGAAGTCATTTTACAGACTTTGTGCTGACGAGAATAAATATATGGACGCGCGGACGCATATGTGTGTCTATATGTACATACACCATCCTGTTTACCAAGTCACAGAAGTCTGTCGTTGATTTACACACCAAGAAAAAAATATTTGTCAGGAGAAGTATAGGGGTGTTGCAAAAACATCGATTTTCTGGTGGGTAGTAATACATACATATATATACACATGTTTGTATATATGGGTGTATCCAGCTGTCTGGGGTTGTGAGTCTCCACACTGCAGGAAGGCGCGAGCGCCCTCGCGCGCGTCAAGGTGGATTTCTGTCTGTTTTTTGTATGGGGATCTACGAGGACCCACGGGTGTCTGTCCAGCGTACGAGAGAATGATGTGGTGTGTACGTACGCTGCATTCTACACACGCGTGTTCTTCTTAGATGAGGAAGAGGCTGCGGAGCTGTGATTTTTTCTACACCTGCTTCGGGGACTGTCCATGCGTCTGCTCTTTATGGGCCCGCCATTCGCATTTCGATTTCATCGAATTAAATTCAGGGAAACTTGTTAAATCGACGTACGTGTATAGAGTCACAAGAAGGCTTCAGTCTGGCGTGTATAGACACCCGCACGGATAATTGTGTTTCCTCGCTATTGTCTGTCTCTCTCCCTCTCCTCCTCGCCAATACATATATATATATACACGTGTATGGAGGAGGACCTGAATGTAATTCTGTTTGAACGTAAAAATATATATATATACGCACGTGTGTCGATATGAGGGCCCGGCCTTACTATTTGACATATACATGTATATACATACATAGATATATCTCCACAGGTACGTACCTGTCTGAACCTATATTTATATATATATATATATGTGGCGGCCTGGTCATAAGTTTTCAGATCTGTGTGTACATATGTATACGTATATGTATGTGTATCTGCAGGTAGTTATCTGTCTGAACGTGTATTTATTTATATGTATGTATATGTATATATCAGTGAGGGCCTAGCCATATGATTTTATATATATATATATCTACAGGCACGTACTAGTGCTTACATCAATATTTTTATAGTCTGCAATCTGCGGACAAGTACATGGTTGCACGGGGGACGTTCTTATTTGTTGGTGCGTGACTCTTTCTATGGATGTGTCGCACTTATTTTCATGGAAGTGAAAGTATTTATCTCATGCTTTCGCTGTAGAATTGCAGGGTAGAAAATGTTGACGTTGACTCTTTTGTAGAGGTAGCAGCAGCGGATTAGGAGTGAATCACACACACGCACACACACTCGTGCAAACAAATATGTATGTGCGTCTCGCCCGTACGTAAACCTCAGGATAAAATCTTTTGTCTGTCTCTTCGCTCTCTCTCTCTCTATGTGTTCTTATTTAGGAGCCACACAAATAGACATGTCAAGCTTTTTCAGTCTACGATAACTCTTGTCTCTATATAGGTTCTGTGTGCAATTGTGATGCATGGGATACATACATTATATGTATCGAGGTGTATGTATATTTCCTGAGAAGCGCATACGCATATCATTATTAGGAAACAGTCGCACTCGGTTTACTGGGGTGGATTAGCTATCGCTATTTCAAAGAATGCGGCCTTTTGTCTCTGTTCACACACACATATGTCCATGTTCACCGGCGTCTCGTGTGGAGCGCACTTCAGGTGTATGTACACTCACGACTGTGTGTGCGTGCCCCATAGTCTTGTTGTCCAGTAAAGAACCAGGTGTACGTACACCGCGCGATGCATTTTTCGGTGTGTCTGCGGTGGGGACGCCTGCTGTGCAGCTCGGCCTGGACGACGACGATGAAATTGTCTTCTCCGACGAAGAAGAAGAAGAGACGAAGGAGAACCAGAAAAGGGAAAACGAATAAACCGGCAATCACGTAGAGGCGTGCGTAGTTGTATAGTCGTCTTCGCAGATGTGTTTCTACGTCTGCGTGTGTACATGTGTGTATACATGCCTGTGTGTGTGTGTGAGGAGGAATGCATGAGGCGTTCACGTACAGGCGTAAAGGTGTGTGGTCGTCTTTGCAGACGTGTTCCTCCACCGAGTGTATGGGGGTGCGTATATGTGTGCATATCTCCGGGCGTCAACGTTTCTCTCTGTTCCTGGAAGAAACCGTACTTCGGACAACGGTGGGCTGTCTATGAATATGTTTTTTATGCATTTGCACACCAGTGGGTACGCGTTTTTTGCCAGAATCTGGATGTAGGGAAGGGGACTCCCGGGGAGAGAACGGAAGGTGTGAAGGCACATCTGTGCGCTCGCGCATGTGTACATGTATGTATGTATGTGTATATGTGCGTGTGTACATATATATGTATATATATATATGTGGAACTCGAGAACTTTTTATTGACTTCCGACGTGCCTTTGTGTGCAACGGCGCACATATATATATATGTATATGTGAGGGGTTGAGAACGCTTGACGAAGTTCGAAAGCAGGAGCGACGGGACAGGCACGCTGCGGAGGCGCACGTGCAAGAAGTACCGTTTGCTTCTGTTCATTTGTTAAGGGTTGACCGACTCGCATGCATCCATCTATGGGATATACATGTATATCAGATGTGTGGCTGGAACAGATATATACGGATATCATGTGTGCAGCTCGTTTGTGTTAGGGAGGTGGTCTTCTGCAGAGGTGTTCGTCGCGCGTCGGGTGTATGTACACCCGTAGGTTCCATTTGCTGCCTTTGTTGTGCTGCAGCGTTTGAAGTGATTCTCCTGCTGTGCTCAGAAGACGTATGTCTCTGCGCCGCATTCGTGTGGAGGACGAGTTGTAGGAAGACCTTTTTTTTGCCGTTTCCCTTGCACATTTCCTGTATGGGCGTCGTCTTGGTATGTGTTGAATTTACACACGCACTTCTCATTTTTGCCGCACAGTGTCTGCGTATACATGTTATTCGTGTGTGTGTGTGTGTACCTGTATGTTTGTTCACCGCAGCGTCTTCTGTATTATGTTGCCCGTTGTTCGCATGAGGTTGGTATTTCTGATCGTCAACCGGCGACTTCTACGGGAAGAATGTGTAGCCGGCATAAACGAAGATTATGCGTTGATGTCGATACATGTGCTTAGCGCGGTGCTGTCATGCGCCGTTTTTTTCTCTTTGTATATAGGTCGCATTTATGGGGTGAATGCGTGTCTCTCTATTTGCCTCGTGTCTCTCTGCGTCGCGGCTGTGTACGTGTGTATTTAAATCTTCGTCGTATATTGTTACATTTACTTTGCTCTTCTCTCGAGGCGTTGTACATAAGTCGACGGCCTTTGCGTCTTTTGCGCAGCCATGCCTGGAGTACCCTTTCTTGTGGACGTTTCTCTTCTGTGTTTGTCGGGAGGTATACACGTGTCACACACGGTATACGTATGTATATATATATATTTATATATATGCATATATGTACCAGCACGCCGAGACAGCAGGGGATCAAAGAGAAGAACGGACGGAGACACGTTGCGAGAAGAACCGAAGGACAGTTGTGTATGTGGCGGAAATCAATTTTTCGGTGTTCTGTTCGGCGTTCCTTTGTTGACGCGGACAGGAACAGGAGAGTAGTTCGTGCTTCAGTCTTCCTGTTTATGGTCTGCCAGTGTATAAAACACTGCAGCGGCAGAGATAGTAACACCAAGAGCAGCACAGAAGAAGGCAGGGTGCCCGTGATTGTCTTTCTCCTACAGGTGTCTGGGCTGTTCAGTAGAAGGAGACGTCGTCCACACAGCAGGAAAACTTGTGCCGCACCTTTACTTCGCCGTGCACAAAACTTCTGCAGAAGCAGCAGGTGGTGGAAGAGTCATTATCTTCAAGAAAGAGTAGTATATACATATATATATATATACTGCATCCTTAGTCAATCTCTCACTCTATAATAACGTCTACTCTCTGCAGTCTTGTAGTAGTAGTATTAGTAGTCGTAGTACTAGGAGGACGAGTTGTAGCGTTGCCGGTGGGGCAGGGATAGCAATAGGACTAATAGTAGTAGATGGAGGAGTACTAATAGTAGTAGTAGCAGCGATACGTAGAGGAGTCATATTGGGAGCAGTGGTAGTTGTGATACGTAGAGGATTCATATCAGCGGCAGTGACAGTCGTAGTGGTAGTAGTGAGAAGTCTAGTAGTAACGTTAGCAGCAGTGATAGCTGTAGAGGTAGTTGTAGGACTATTGATAAGTATAGGAGTCATATTAGCAGCAGTGATAGTCGTAGGGGTAATAGTAGTAGTAGTGAGAATAGCAGGAGTGATGGTTGTGGAGTAGTAGCAGGACTAGTGATAAGTGTAGTAGTCATATCAGCAGCAGTAATAGCTGTAGTCGTAGTAGTAGCAGTGGTACTGATAAGTGTAGTAGTCATACTACCAGGCATGATAGATATATTAGCAGCGGTGATAGCTGCAGTAGTAATAGTAGCACTAGGAGTGGTAAGTGTAGTAGTCATGTTAGCAGCAGTGATAGTTGTAGTAGAAGCAATAATAATGAGAAGTGTAGTCGTAATATTAGCAGCAGAGGTAGTAGTAGGAGTAGTGAGAAGTCCAGTAGTCGTGTTAGCAGCATTCATAGGTGTTGCAGTAGTAGTAGTGTTAATAGTAACAGTAGTAACAGTACCAGTAGTAGTAGTAGTAGAATACTAATAGCCGTATCATTATCATCTGGCTTCTCTCAACAGCACAGGAGCTGTAGTACTAGGGGCGTTGTGGTAGTAGATTAGTATTAATAGTCGTAATCGCAATAGTAGTGGCTGTAGGAGAATATGGTATTAGTCGCAGAAATATCGAAGTTGTCAATAAGAGTCGGGGGAAAATTACAGCAGCAGTGATAATAGTGGAAGAGACGTTTGTCAGCGGTGGCGGCAGTAGCGGGGAAGTTCTGCTACATACTGCAGGATGCCTCGTGCAAACTTTGAAAAAGTACGCGAGCTTGCGTTTGATATAGTCGTGGTAGGAAAAGGAGAAAAAGAGCAGGAGAAAGAAAAGGAGGAGAAGGAGGAGAGCAACAGATTGACTGAAAGGTTTGTTCTTTTGCGTGAAGCTTTAGGTGCGTGTGAATGATCGTGCATACGTGTATGTGTGTATGTGTATGTGTTCGTATATGCGTGCCTATGCATTTGTGTTTGTATGTATGTATATATACATGCGTGTGTATGTTTTTGTATGTGAATGGGTACACGTTTATATACATACGTGTATATAGATTTATGTATAGGTGTGTGTATATACAGGTGTGTGTATAGGTATCTGTTTCTATGTATTTTGTCTGTGTATACACATGTGTATATCTATGTGTGTATGTGTGTTTGTATATATATATATATATATATTTGTACGTGTATATATGTGTATGTATATGAGTCCGTGTATGTATGGATATATATATGTATGTATGTGCGTATGTGTGTATATGATATTATGTATATACATATATATATATATATTTCTATGGACATATGTAGATGTGTATGTATGTACGTGTATATATGCATACGTTTGTACGCATGTTTGTTCATATATGTATATATATGTATGTATACGTATGTGTGTATACAAACGTATCTGTCGATCTCTGTATATGTGTGTGTATACACGTGTATGTATTTGTTTATGTGTGTGTGTGTGTGTTTATGTGCTTATACATCTGTGCATATAAGTATATGCATTGAGTCGTCTCCAGGAAGTCACGGGAAGAGTGAGAGACACAGAGAGAGACAGAGGGGCACAGAAAAAACGCAATTTTCGTGCAACCTGCTCACGACAACTTTCCCAGATAACGTGGGAAGAAGAGACGTATGAACGTTTAGACAGTACAGAAAGTGGAAAGATAGGATTGTCGTCGTTCTGATCTTGCTGTAATTTGTCGGTTCCTGTACACTAAAATATATGACTATATGCCGAGATACATACGCCCGTCTGCGTGTACACATTAGCTACGCATAAAAAAGGAAAATGTTGACTTGTTAAAGAAAAAGTCAAATGCTGTTTCGTAACTATGTGTTAAACTATACATTCGCCTATCTTTCTATAGTTATATATATATATGCATATGCATTCACGCAGAACTAAGAATGCGGTAGTGTGTATGTATATATGTGTTTGTGCATATTTATATCAGCAGAGGATCTATACAAATAGATTTAGATACGTAATATATATATATAGCTAGATGGGTGTACACTACTGGTCAAGGCTACGGAGAATTTTTCGATCCACGTGAAGCCCTTTTCAGAAATATTCACCAGACAGGGGCACAGGGAGACAAACAATATGACATGTGGATAATCTGTAGATTCGTATTTGTACGAAACGTTTGTACGCACGTTTGTATACATACATCAGATACAGACAGGTGCCGTACACACAAACTAACGAACGTTCACATATATGTGCATACACATAAGCACGTCCTCACACTAATGAAAAAAAAAAGAAAAAACCACTTTTGCATCCCTGTCCAACGGTGGCGTCGAGAGGAGCAGAAAAGGGCAAGACTATTCTAAACCCCAAAACTCTAAACCCTAAACCCTAAAACCCACCTGCCAGTAGAAACAGTAGCACACATATACGTCTAGCGACACACGCACGCACGCACTGCACATTGCCCGATTTGAAGATGCAGAGCTGCTGTTATGATTTCCAGAGTCATAACAAAAAACAGCCCACAGAGAAGTCGGGGGTGGGTGCAGAGAGAGAGAACTGTTGTCCATATTCTTCTAACTAATAAAGACAGACAGGCCGAATGTTTCCTGCGGGCGCGTGTGACTTCCAACATGGGGAGACGAAGCACACATCACTAGCGTTTTAGATGCGTTTCAGGAGACACACTGTAGACAGACGGTCGGACAGACTGGCGCGGAACTGGAACGTTAGGAAATCTTGCTTAATTGCTTTTTCCCTTGATCAAGCATTGCGGGGACGGACTGTCGGCAGACGGTCGAACAGAGGGCCGCGGAAGTGGGCCTTTTAGCAAATCTTGACTTCTCGTCCCTCGAGTATTCACTCTAAAAGGTGGGGCATGCTCCCCACCTGAATTCCGTTTTTCATGGAAGTGCACAGTGACACTGATTGTACAGCAGCTGCAATCGCAGGTGTCCCCAAAGTGAAGAGCCTGGTACCCCTGCGAATACTACTGTAAATATATGTGCATGTGTTAATTCGTAAGTATACGATTCTCTACGTATGCACAAGTGTGTATTCATGTGTATAAATGTACGTGTACCTACACATAGATATAAATATGCATGCCGCGCATGTTTGCGTTTGACTTGTACGATTACGGTGGCAGATGTGTTGATATTCGGGTGGACTGGTGTGTCGGTCGATCTTAGTGTTGTACATTAAATCAAAGGGGAGGACTCTGATGTGAAGTTTTTGTGTGTACGCATATATACGCGTACAAGCGCCTAAATCTACGTATGCGGAAGGATAGAACGTTAAAATTTAGCAGCGTGACCGCGCGAGCCTGTGCGGGCTTAAAGCACAGAAGGACTCCATATGCTAATTTTCCCACGAAAATGTCGAATTTCTCCCCGACGGGTAGACCCGTACGCGCGTGTACAAGCATATGCTTGTTTGACATATATATATATATATATCGCTAACATACATATATATATATACATGTGCCCAACATTTTATAATGGCGTGATGCGTTGGCGTTTCGCTTCCACGTACGAAGCTGACGCGGCACACACGTGCGTATATACGTGTGTATCTATGTATGTGTGCATGTAGTCGCATATCTGTATCTATCTGTCTACGTGTTTTATCTGCTGTGTATCCTATATATATATACATTTTAAAGCATGAACCGGCGCTGCACGTGCTCCACGTGGACAGCGACAGGGAAGTAACACACATGGCTTCTCATACGTATATTGTGTATAGACAACATGCGACACACATTACGTATTCAAGGTGAGATAATTATACGTATACATAAATGTGAATGTGTACCTATATACAGTTTTGCGTTGTGGTACTCTGCATTGGAGACGAGTTTAGCTGGGACACGTACACACCGAAATCTGTCGAGTTCCCAGGTTTACGTACGTTTGTAAAAATAGCTGCGGATTTTAGAGTGCGTAACTGTTAGGGTCGCTTCTGGACGTGTCATTTTGGGAACACGTAATTACGCCTTGTGTACACAATTTATACACATTAAAAAGTAAAGCCGTGCGCTGTCAACATCTACTTACACCATATGTAAATAGGTACATACGTACACATACGACTATAATCACGTCAATATCTACTTTCAACATATGTAAATGGGTATATACGTACACGCACGACTATAATTCAAGGGTGCACGTCTTTTGTACATGCATGTTTGGATGCGCCTAATATATAGACGACGCACGTCAAACACATACGTGGAGATTAACGTACACTCGTTGATTAGTTGTACCGTGCGATATGAACGTAATATGCACAAACTGCCTACACCATATCTCTGCAGTCGCCAAAGGGAGACTTCTTGATCTTGCGTCCTTCTCCCCTGTGAGTCGGTATCAAAAGTACTCTATGTGTACCTTGTCGTCGCAAGACATGCAGATAGAACATATATATCTGTGGATGGTAAGGTACACAATTCTGCTCGTTTGCTCCGCTGTGTGTGCATATATCTGTGTACTATACGCAGTACCTACGTCGTCGTACATCAGGGTGCATATTCCTGCGTCAATATCTTTCTAGTGTGGGCGAGAAAAAATCACGTGTGCAGACGCCAAAGTGCACACGCGTGCGTGTGAACGACAGTAATGCGATCGTCCGGTCTCTCCTTCATTGCAGGCTCGTCAAACATCGTGCATGTCCAAAATGGCCTTTTCATCCTGCAGAGACAACTGTTTTTTACTCTTTGTAAAAAAGTTCAACTCAACATACATTCATATAAATATATGTAAACACACGCACACACACACACACAACATTAATAATCAAACAAACATACTTTTATAGGTATACATACACACGGGTATCGGCGCCTCTTTTTGCACGTTTTTCTCGTCTCCTTGGCACTGCCCAGCCGTCCACCTTTCCTGAATTCGCCGTGTACGGCTAACCGTGTTCCAGCACCTTGTGATATGCCGTGTCCAGTACTGACACGCTTATGTAACCGTCTTGCGTGTCTTTACGTCACGTGTACTTGCATTTACACATTGCTGCATAAGGCACAACCCAGCACATATACAACTATGAATACCTCTGCAAAGCAAGCTCTGGTTCTAGCATTTCCACGCGTACACATACAGGTGAATGCGTTTACGTATATGTGTATTTGTATAAAAATATATACAAGGACACTCTGCTCTCCGCCTCCCGGTCTATGCAGGCCTACGTACGGCCGTCTGCCATCGCAGCGTTCCCTTTTCTCCTCGCTGTGGCGTGCTCCTGATTACTACATCGGCAGAATTTGAAACCATTGAGTCGGTTCGCCAACACTAGGGAAAGTGCACGTAAGCGAAGAGAAAAGGGTGAGCCAGAGGGAGGCGACAACTTTGTACTGCTACAAGGCGATGCCTTGATTTTCGATCCGGCGGCACCGGCGTTGAAACCTGCTGCACTCTGTAAAGCTGACTTCTTTTCTGCGCCGGCAGCAGTTGTCGTGGCCTTCTCCGTTATAGCAGACACAATTTTTTTCGCAGTAGCACGGGCGGCAGCGTAATCAGCAGCAGAGCTGTAAGCGACGGGAAATGCAGCATTGGCAGCAGCGTCAGTGGGGTTCCCGGTTCCGGTGTTTTTTTCTCTGAAAGAAACAGTGTCAGGCGCTTCGCCACGAGCGGGGGCAGCACGTTCGCCCTTTTTAATTGAAAAACATGGAACATCCTTGTCTTTTCGACGTCCTGCAAAACTCGAAATATCCGTAGGTGCTGTCGGCAGAGAAAGGGATGCTTCTGTTACTCTTGGTTCCCTGCTTTTTCTACCCGTCCCCTTACTCTTCCATCCAGAAGATCCTCCTTGCTTTGCGTGTCCTCGTGTATCACCCGTCCTTCGTCGAATCCCGCATGTCCGCATATCTTTTTCGTGTTTCTCTCTGTCTTGCCCAGGATTATCTTTTACTTCAGCCTGTGCAAATCTGCCTGACGCTGCTGAGACGTCTGCACTCGTGCGCTTCTTCTCACTGCCTCGTGTATGGTTACATATTTGAGAAGCCTGCTTTGGCGGTGTTCGTCCTGAAGGGATGGATATTTCTGCTGATGGAGACACCGATATGCTGGTTGGGACTGCATCTCTAGTAGGCGCTGCTGAGGCTCTGATACTGAGGTTTGCAATCATAGGGGACACTGATGTGCTGGAACAAGGAGATGATAGGGAAGAAGATGAAGGCTGCTGGACGTGTGTTGATGGCGTCCCAAAATCTAGGTACTGCTTCCCTGGAGTAAGGGACGCTTGCAGTTCGTTGCACGCTGACATCCTCGACAGTCGCTGCCTCGCTTCGAATGTGTAAGAATTACTTGTACTGGGAATGTCTCGTACCGTGGGGGAATTTATCCTTTTACCACTTCTGGAGTCGCCCAGAGGAGCAGAGGCTAATTTCACGTAAGCAATCTGGCTCACTGCACAGCGCATGCTCTCACTCCCAGGCGTCCTGTCCATGGATGAAAAGAGTTCGTCTCCGACAGTTTCCCGCCTACCTTCAAGGGACAATCGGTTTTGAGCAAAGACGATCTGCTGCACTAAAGATTCTTGTCTCTGTGCTGAGGCGCCCTCAGATAAATCTCGGAGCGCTGTCCCTTCGCTGTTGTGGAAGCGGTTATCTGTTGCCGGATACTCTATAGATGCCAACTGCTGTACTGAAGATCGTGCCCGTTCTCCCAGTGCCCCGTTAGCTCCTTTGGCCTGCTCCGCATATGTATCTCCGTTGCTGTAACTTCTGTATGCTGACTTCTCTCGCGGTTGTGCACCACGCCTACAGTCAATTTCACTCTCAAGAAAAGCATCTCGCTCTGCTGGAGGCAAGAACCACGTCGAACACGACAGAAACGTGAAATCTAACGCTGGGTCACAACGCGTGAGAGACGGATGAGCCAGGGCTTCGTCTGCGGAAGGACGCTTGCTCGGCTCTGCTTGAATCATCTGTTCGATCAGTCCTGGAGGGGCGGAAGTTTGGAGGGACGCACACGCACAGGTGTTTAGAAATACACTTGCATAAGAGTCAATCCGTACAATGCAGAACAACAGAGGGAGTCGGTGTAACTGCTGTACATGCACACAATTTTGTACCCCCTACAACTGAAATGCAGAGTGGAGGACTGAAGGAGGAGGTACAGCAAGCGTACCGTACTTCATGTGTGTGGTCCACACGACCATGCAGTTCAGACAGAACGCATGCACCTATACATATATAGAGCTCTGTTTATACGTACACTTTGACGCATCAGCATACAATTGTACATGTGCAGGGTGGCACACACCAACGCATGTGCAACTATTTGTGACCGCAATCTTCCGTGTAGACACTTAAAAGTATGATCACCTAGGTGCAGCCTCCACAACGCAGAGTATGTTTCGAGGGATGGCTACGCACACAGACACATCTGCTGCCTCCGAAACTCCATGGAAATAAATTCACAAACTAGAGTCACAAAAACAACCGTAGAGGCTCCCTAGTGTAACACGGACTACGTGCGCGACTAATGCGTATCCATATGTCGTTACACGCGCACACTTTGTATACCAGTGTAGACGACGGGACGGGTGCAACACCTCCCAGACTTTTTTATTGGTTATATCTATCGGTTAACACCTGAGTGTTTATGTATGTTCATACATATACAGACGTCTGCTCGTAAAAAGTACCACGCAGTCTTTTTGCGGATTACGTACACCACGCCCTACATACGATTGAACGGCCGGAACGCCACAGTAAAAAATATTGGTGTGGAATGCAGAGATGCCAGCACCTTCTGCACGCCTGGTTCAGGATGGGTTGTGCTGATACTACGCAGAAGGAAGAATAGACACACGGGTGTATGAAAGGCGAAGCATAGTCGGAACTGGATTGTCTAAGTACGCGACGGTGAAGAAGGGTGAGTGTGAATATATGCACTTCTGAAAAGTTCCACACACATTTGTGGGCACCTGAGGACGGAAGGGTTGAAATCGACGAGCAGGACGTCCTCAACTGGTGCACGTCCCTCCGCTGGCATTCAAACACGCGGATCCGGGCCCACAAAGTTGTTGACGCTCCGACATAACTGTCAAGAAGACAGGTTTCATGCTACTCGTCAAACAGTCCGATACGGACACGGTGTGTCTATGTCAGCACACCAAGAGAACCGAACTACGTAGCTCGATCTGGGAACTTTCACAAGGTGCACACGTACAGCAGCGCTTTCCCGCCCACCGTCTTCTTTCCCATGACACACGACGAAACGCACGCACCTACGTGAGCAACGACAAAGCGGTTTCCACAGATGTAAAATTTATTCTTTCGTGTACCTCGGTAGCAAGTTGATTCTACCTGTATGCGCCTGTAGTACAGCGCTATGCATACACTTGTGGCGATGTGCAAACTCGCAGACTCGTGTCTGTGCAGTGACCTGATATCATAGGCGTATATGTCCCAACAGGTGGTTACAGTGCATTCCTAGAGTGTTAATTAGGTGGGCGTATGCCGATACATCGAAAGAAGCGGCAAAAAACCACCCTTCATTCTCCCTTGTATGACCTCCGCAGCTTACTTAAAGCTGGGAGTGTGTTTATATATTTTCAAATACGAGCTAGCACATCTACATATTTTATGTCAGTGTGCAGGTGCATACATTTACAAGTGGTGTCAGCGCTGCACAGCCTTATAGGAGAAGGCTATGTAGCGGTATGCTACGCAGTAGAGCTGCCTACGGCGCATGCACAAGTACAGAGGACCAGAGGAGAGATTTCGGCGGTGGCATATACCTGGACGACGTTGTTGTTGCCGTACCATGACAGTAGCCAGGACACAGACGCAGCCGCAAGTACAGTAGTAGCTGCGTACGTGCGGGTGAACGTTCGCGTCCTACCGTGAGATTGTCTCGGTGTGCTGGATCCAGACGACGTGAAAGACACACAATATAAGTTGGGATACACATGTACAGGTGGCTTTCCTAGGACACCCAGAAGCGCGCCCGCCTGTCCCTGTGTGTCTTCATGCCCATCTATGTGTCCGATACCAGGGATATTAGAAGCGTAAATCAGCTTATCAACGCTTCCACACACGTACTTATGCATTTGACTTGTGTGTGTATGCAGACCTGAGGCTTCTACGCCTGTACCGGCGGCCACGTCTCACGTGTACAAATTGGTGTCCATGTGCAGCTGACACAACAGACTCTCCACGTTCGTGGTCCGCTCTATCTTACCGCGGAATTCTCTGGAAACAAAGTTTTGCCTCTTCCACCGTGCCAGCAGACGTTCGAACCCATCAGGGTAATTTTGGATAAAAACGAATCGGTCGTCTGCTGGGGTCGCCTGCAACCACGGGGGTGCTGGAGCCACACCCGACATTTTCGACAGCATGAGTCAAGGTACACAAGCCAGTTTAGTCGTGTCCTGGATCTATCTCGTTGTAGACCTCTACGCAGTCGCCTTCACGAGTGCCACTCGGAGTGTGGTAAGCAAACAACGAGGACAACGACCTACGCGGATTGAGAAAATTGTGGATCTGGCTGTGTGTGAGGTGATGGCGGGTCGCATGCAGAAACAAGATCTATACATGAACGTATAGGTGTACACATTTAAATACAGATGTTTGTACAACAACGTGAATAAATACGTTTGTCTGCTCTTCAAACCCCTTACGTAAAGTTCAGATCTAATGAGTCAGACTTTGAATCTGCGTGTACACTGTTAAGTACAGACGTTTGTACGACAACATTCAGTAAAGTTCAGATCTAATGAGGCAGACTTTTGCATACCTTGACTACACGGTAAGAAACTACCTACACACTGAACTCCTGGTTTTGCGCTTACGAACAGGCATTTACTCTCAAGTACGAAGCCCGACCACTGACACGGAGGGACGACTGCTTCCTTATAAACTCGTAAACCCCCGAGTAGAATGAAGAAGTAGGGACGTCATCCTAGACGTACTTCCAAAGACAAGGATAAAGAGCTCCACGCCAGCAGCAAACATATCTGCTGCTGTTCCGCGATATGCGCCTGAGTACATCTGACATAACACGAGACGCGCAGTAGTCTACACAAACGTAATTTTCCAGAGTATGTATACTTGCTGTGTTGACGAAGCAGAGGCAGCGCTAGAGACAGGAAGGTGTGACAGATTTGCGAGCATCAGCGGAAAGTCGAAACGCCTCAAGGAGACGACTGCAGCAGAAACCTCCTGTCAGTAACAAAGCAACAAAGCAACAGTCAGCCGGCAGTCCTCCACTTCTACGTTGTAGGATGAGTGCATCAACGAACAGGCAGTAGCAGCATGATCACCCAGCTTTGGCAGGCACCCGCTAGTAGATGAAGTATAAAGGCTGTCGAGGGCTAGCGCATGGGTGAAGGCAAAAACCGAAGCGGTGTCGAAGCAGACGGATACTCTTACACAATTGTGTGACACGCAGTACCTGTGAAGTATATATTTGATCGTGATGTACAGTAAATCACGCACCCGTCGCGATAGGCAAACGTATGTACAACTGCAGCAACTACAAGTTACAAACAGTGGACACACATGGCCGCACGCACACAAGCGCGCCCTTACGCATGCGGGCACTTTCGCACGTCTGTACAGTAGACGTGGACATAAAGGCAATCTTATCCATCTTCAGACACACACAGGTATCCGGGTAGTTTAAGCCACGACACACGTTTCTATGTATTTGAATGAGAAGGGTAGATGTAGCATCCTCAGGGGGGTCTTCCTTACCTCGGGGGCCCTGTAGTACAGTTTCCCCGCGGCGTTTACCAAATATTTTTCGCTTCCGGTATCGTCAAAGAGAGGTTCTGCAATTGCGAAATGTCGACAAGCTGCGGTAGGACGTGGACAGTAGATGGTTAGATGATTAGTCCAACGGACACACGGTTACGGAGAGAGCAATAACACGGGCCGGACACGTACATGTTAATTGCGATGGCCTAACCCTTCTTGGAGGTCACCTGTCGAGGTTTGATGGTTCTCCAGGCGGAACTGCACGATATTAATACACTTCACTCTCGTGCTTGTAGAATTTTACTGGTTTACACAAAGATTGTGTGCATTCGGCACTGTTACATCTCTGTTTACGTCTGTATACATACGCATGGGAAGCGTAATGGATCCATACGCGTAGGTGTACGTACACGTACTTGTGCATGTGTACTTGCGCTGCATTCCGGCTTGACTGGCACGTTGCCCTGCACGTAGCCTCGGGTATTACCTGAACATGCAGGTTGCCTCAATAAGTCTCTACCTTCTTCGTTCTAGAAAACACCCCTGGCTGCGCTGGGCTGTTGCTGCTGCACCTCTGCACACGCTGGCACGAGTTGTACCCACATCCAGTTCTTAGCAGCACGCCACACGGAACGTAACAGAAAACCTTTAGTCTGCCCATGTCCCCCTGTGTGTATACGTACGCACACACGTAAAATCGCACATATGTACAGACGCGTAGGTGCTGAAGCTCGTGCTTTTGCGTCCACTCCGACTCCTTCCCTCTGTGCCTGCTGTGTTCCTAACGACGCAGAGCTGCCGCAGCTTTGCATCCGGCTGGAGCGCATTTCCTTTTGTCGCATTGCAATTTGTAAACTGCGAACTGTGTCCAAGTCGTACCGAACTCCTATCTCTACCTGTGCCGCCACTTCTCACCAGCTTGACCAAAGTCAATAACACGGATGCTTCCGTCAGCGTGGATGAGCGTGTTTTCAAGAGAAAGGTCTCTGTGGCAAACTCCATTATCATGAAGAGACTTCACTGCCAGCAGCAGCTGCAGCCCAATGCGTCTCGCCTGCTCTTCGCTTATGTGGCCCACGCGTGCCACCTCGTCAAACAGTTCGCCTCCAGCAGCAAACTCTGAAAAATACGGTAAAACCAACAAACACCTGAATACATAAAGTGAGATAGAATAAAGATGCAGTTTTACATGGCAGATAAGCGAAGACATCCAACGCACTGAATACTTTTTAGTAAGACATTGACCATGGCCTTCCTTCTACGCGCGTATACAACCTCCCGGCCTTCTTTACATGAACACGACCCTCGCACTAGTGTGGTGGATGGCGGGTGATGACCCATTCTTGTGCATTCCGGTCACATGTATACGTGTATATTCACACACACGTTACAGTCCGACATAGCTGCGTATATAAACGTGGGTGTCTCTACGATCAGAGAATCCACTGCCTACATTACAGGGTGAAATACTGCACTCTACAAGTGGTACAGGTTAACGCAAGACCCATCCCTAGAGACCCCTACGCGTGGGCATGAAAAAATATCTACACTTTGCATGTAGCATGGAATAAGGTGTCAGGGTAGTTGTGTTGCTTTTAGAATTCTACCGACAACGAAATTCGAAGACCGTGCAGACGTGAATTCCACGCGGAGCGTGTTACAACGAATACCAATAAGTGTACAGTTCAAAATGATGGCTTGTTGCACCGTTGGATACCGTTGAACATTCACATCCACAGATTTACAAGTGTACACGTACACGCTCTATGTCCGCAGGAACTCCACGAGCAGAGGTCAGTGCCAGCGAATATCAACCAATTATCGGTGAGAAATTTGCTGGGACTGAAGGAATTTTTTAAAATGAGTTTTCACGACAGAGATAAGTCCGGCTGGGCTCTTTCATGTCGCTGTACACCACGTCGTCCTTACCACTGACAGACAGACGGAGGAAAAGTGCAACTGGAGCACACATATGCACACACGAACGCTTAGGTGAACACAGGCTTGCGTGGTTACGTATACAGTTGTAAACGTTTGCACGTGCACGCGTACGCTCACACAGTTCTACAGACGACGGTTCTTCCGCCCGCGCAAACAGTGGGCGTACACATTAGTGCGTGTCCTTGCGTAAAACGATTCACCCGAGTACAGGTAAGTACAAGTTCAATACCAGTAATGAGGTAGGTGTGCGTGTCGTCTCTGAAGGCTCCGTGTGTCCGGATAATTCCGCTGACCGCAGCCACAGCGTGGTGCGACAAATATAACGACGCGCCGATTTCCACCTGAAGCGCGGGCGAATGAAAGAACGGCGTATATAAATGAAGTTTACAGTCAACCGCTGACGGTTCGCATACCACAGAATGACTATTGTAGAAGAAGTTCAAAATCAACTGCTGACGGCTCTCATGCGGTGCGTACGGTAACGTTGTGGATGATTATTGATTCCGGACCGCCCACTTCTTTGCTGCTCTAGCCGAAGAATGAGAAGGCTTGTTAAGCTCTGCACACGTAAAGTTCTGCGAATGTAAATATGCCGCTACCACCGCAGATTTTGACATGGGTATAGGTGCCCGTGTGTAGTTGGCACACGGTATTCTGACATCTCGCATCGGCAGCCTGCCGTTCACGAATGTATGTCTTCGTTCGCTGACATGTGCAGGTACGGCTACGTTCACGAGCTGCATACAACGACGTGCGACGTAGTGATATGCTGCTGCGGAAACTCGTCTAATCGGGGCTACGCTCTTGACATCTGTGCACTGCAGGTACAATAGGTCGTCTGCATACGTAGGTAGGAACAGACGCATAAAGACACGCAATGTGCACGCCGAGGCATAGGGAGCATACGAAGGCATTTTCGAGCTGGCCATCAGGTCTCTTGTAAACGTTGTGGTTTGGAATTTTTTTAATGGCGCGTAGTTCACCGGAGGGGATATGTTCCGCCAAGTGCACCGTTCCATGGATAGCTTTAGCTGAGGGAAAACGAATAATGCACAGAAAAAGCCAGTCAGGCAGCTTGTAAAGTGAAAGGGTGTATCGTCAGGCGTAACACCGGTAGACTTCTGTGATACGGGTATGGAACGATGCTCTGCAGTCAGGCAAAGACACAGGGCGTATCAATGTGAACATTGAAGAATAAGACACAGAACACAGCACCGAACTTCTTTGCTTGCCTAAATTTGACACATCATGCGGCTTTCTTATACGTGTAAACACAAACATTCAAGCGGCAGTGCACATTTAGTGTGAGAGAGCATAGATGTTCGGGCAGTGCCGAAAAAGTCAGAAACTGGGCATTTGTACTTATTCTATGGCAGCGTTTCATGAGGAGTACTTGCTCTATCCACCCTACAGCCGGATCATTCTTACACTGTTACTGACGTAAAGCTGAATGCGGATGGAGCACGTGTGATTAGCGCAGTGCATCATTTCGTTAAAGCAGATCGTCTACGGTGACTGTGCAAGCGTATACTTGTCAGACAAAGAGAATTAGCAACAGCAAGCAAGGACGAAAACGTGTCATAGGTATACTAGAGGGTAGACAAGTTCTGGCACAACAACAACAGGAACCTCGCGAAAATACAGTTTATAAGTTGAGACATTATTGCCGGTGCGCATTACTTACAAGTGGAGGTAGTCCAGTGGAGCGAACAGACGGAAGTAATGAAAGTAGAAGACCTGTCTTGAGAGTGTAACATACCGACTGTCCAGAGCTTCTGTAATAGTGTGTTCGCGCTGTCGTGAGTGAGAAATAGCTGTGGGGAGGAGATTGCCTACAACAGGGTGACAGTCGTAACATTGTAATTGACAGTCACGGAACCGCAGTCGACAGGGGTACAACTATCTGTACGGAGACAGAGAACAACGTCGCTGCGCAGTAAACTTTCAGTAGGCATAGATATAATATAAAACAATACTAGGGGTACACCTGCAGAAGCGTTCCAGCCATACTGGTAGTGGTGTGTGTCGTGGGACAACAACTATTACTATTAGTAGGAATAGTTGAAGTCAGAGTACTGTGATAGTAAAACCTATGTAGGTGGTGTTAGTAGTGAGAGTTTTGAGTGCAGTAGTAGTAGTTGTTGTTGTAGCGGCGGTAGTCTTGGTAGTAGTTGTAGTGGTAGTAGTAGGATTAGCTGCAGTAGTGGTGGCGGTAGTATTAGTAGTATTAGTATTAGTAGTAGTAGTAGTAGCGGTAAGTAGAAACAGTAGTAGTAGTAGTGGTAAGTATTATTATTGGTAGTAGAAGAAGTATTCCTCGCAGTAGTACTACTACTAGTAGGGGTAGTAGTAATGGTAGCAGCAGGAGCAAGAGTAGAAGCAGTACTAAAATAGTAGTAGTGATAGTAGTAATAGCAGCACTAGTTGTCATAGTATGAGTAATGTGACTAGCAGTAGCAACAGTTGTAGTAATACTAAAGTACCAGTAGTAGTAGTGGCAGTAGTGATAGTACCGGTAAGAGTTGTAGAAGTATTAGGAGCACTTGTAGTAATATCAGCCGCAGTAAGAGTGGTAGTACTTCTAACAGTAGTGTTAGTAGCAGTTGTTGTTGTTGGTGTTGTAGCAGCTTTAATACTAGTAGTGGTATTAGTAGTACTCGGAAGAGTTGTAGAAAAGGAGTAGCCATGGTAGGATTAGCAGTAGCAGTGGTTGTAGTAGTACTACAACCACTAGTTATATTACTAGTAGTACTGGTAGATGGTCCAGGAGGGTCACACGCATTTAGAAAGTACCACGCAGCTTCGCAACAGGTGTAATCAACAGGGGGGAAGAATTGTCCACAAGAGGTCTTACTGGTGGTATACAGCGCTGTAGTGTGATACCGACAGGATAGCTGTAGGAATGGTGTGTGCCCGCAACGGTCGTTGTACGGGGACTGGTGCTAGTAATGCAAGCACTTCATAATGCTGTGTAGGCAACATCTAGGTAGCTGCCCACCACTCAAGAGTTGAATGCAGTGCACGTACGCCCCACTGTGTGTTCACATGTGTAGGTGAAATGGTTCATAGCTGTGTTTACGTTACTTGTTGTGGGGGGGTCCTCTTTTGTGACAGCAGACACGATTTGCATCGAATTTGTCGCGGGTACATGACGAGTGAGCCACGAAGTCCTTATACGTGGACAAGGTGTCTGTACTCACACGAATGCTTGTGAACGATAGATTGCGGTGCCAAGCCTCTTCTCTGCGCCTTGAAGAACGTGTCGTGTGAAGTGTGGTTCGGTACACCGTTGTATGTAGAGAACTCTACCTACATACATATATACATGTATATGCATAGATTACAGAGGACCAGGTGAGGCAAAAAGTTTACCGTAGGAAGGAACTGTCCATGTACAGAGACATGCTTGCACTGTTAGATCCTGAGACTGTTGAGACCCTTATAACAAATATCGTATAAAAACGTCGAACGCTAGTTCTCCAACTATACCTATGAGCCTTCGCTCCCGGTATTCTGCGGGATTCCAGGGCTCGTAAACGACAAATTGTTCAAAGCTCGACGGGTACCCCATGACCTTATCAGAAACGATATCACGCCTGCATCTTATTTAGTTCAATAGCCTGTCTTTCTCTGCTCCTTTTCTCCCGGATCCAAACGTGTTCCTCTATCGCATTGCCGCCGGTCTCCCATTTGCTAGCGTACTGCTGTGTGTCGTCAACCTTCCAAGAACTGGTGTGGAGGTAGTGGTAGTACTTCCGGAGATTTTCCATTTGCCAGGCCACTCCTGCCGGCGAGGAAGATCGACGTGTGGACGGTTTAGCAGAGCACGACTCTCCTGCGACAGCTGAGAAATGCTAGCACCTTATGCGTTTGCTATTTGTTACAAATATCTTGCTGAGGACAACGAACCAGGCTGCCTCTTCGTCTCATACATGAAGTCACGTAAACCAGTAAAGCGGCCTGCATATTTTCTCCTAGTACTGATCCCTACATGAATATGCCCTTAAGCAGGGTATGAGTGTAGCTGCCATGTGACAAAATTCCGTGGTAAGGACGCTCAGGGCGGTAGTTTTAAGTCGACAAATTCACAGACATGCACTATGACCGCAGAGAGGTGGAACACCGCAACACGAGGGAAGATGGCGGCACCACGAGAAACGTTTACGTTCTTCAGTCACAACCAGAACACCGTCATGCTCCGGCACTGACGTTCTCCGTACATCCACCACGTGGGCGCTGATGCACATTAATGGACGTAGATAATGAAGCGTTGCCAAGGAGAGAGGTCTTGGTGTGGAAACAGCACGTTCGTTTGTATGAGAGGCCCCAAGTGTGGGGGTGGCAAGGAATGGCCACACCACCTGACAACTTTCGAGAAAAAGATTCTGCAGAGTTGTCTACTTCCGTGCATCTATATAGGCACGGATTTATTCCTAAACATACACACGTCCGCTCAATATAAAGCAACATCGTTGTGCGCCTACACGTCCCTAAAATGGGATTCATACGTGAGGACTGTGCCCAGTCGCGGTCGGTCGTCTTCTTCCAGCGCTTAAAAGCGCTAGCGGCTCGGAGGTCTCTGCGTTGCTAGCTGTTCACCGTCTAAAGAACACGTCACCGCCTCGTACTCAGGCAGCTCACTAGAGAATACTCATCCTCTGATGGGTGACTTGCTGAAGAATTCGACACATCACCAGCGGATGCGGTGTCTGATGTCTGCTCCGCAAATGAGGATTTCTTCTTCAAATAAGGCGCGCTTTCAGCAAACACGTATTACGGGGGAAACGTTTCTTGAAGCGAAGACCTGCTAGCCACGTCGTGACTATTCCAGCGGCCAGGGACCTTGCAAGTAGTCGTTTCACATGAAAGCACGAGCCTCATTCTACGTGACTTCTACTAGAGCTGCTGCACTGGCCCACTGCTGTAAGCAAATCTCTGTACTTAGGTGTGCTTTGAGAACGACGTATAATTTCAGTAGATGCTACTTGCAGGCCGTGGGTTGCTTCGGAAGTTGCTAGTATATTCGGACGAGACTATACTCTCCAGCTTCACCTGCGCTTCTGTCTACCCAGATTTGGCTCAAAGATGGCACAAGTGGAGTCGCAGTGATCCTCTGGTCACCCACCTGCTGTCGTTTGCGTCCGAGCGAGCACGGCTGTGTTCCAATATTACAGCATATGACGTATCTGTCGTTTCTTTTGTGGGACTTACAGATGTTTACCAGCAGCCTCCACTGATTCTACACCACGGTGTACCTCAGTGATAGGCACCATGCCCCAATTAAGTACGACAGAAATTCTGACTCATGCATGAGCCGCGGCATATGCAGAATGCCAGATTTTGCCCAGAGTAGTGAAGTAGGCAGTAGAATCGTGACCGACTTTGACCACGGGTTACCGAATCCAGCTCACTCGTGCGGTCATGATGATGGATGCTATTTACCGAGGAAAAAAGAGTCGAAGACTCCGTCGTTCTCTCCAGCGAGCTGCTGAAGAATACTTCCGTTGAGAAGGCGAAACGTAGGGTGCCTAGCAACTTCTCTCCAGCGCAAATGTTCAAATTTTCACCGCCCAGTTCAGCCGTGAACGTCACGTAACTGCTTAGTCGCGTACAGCGTACCACTACGGCGGCTGGTGTACACAGAGATATGCGCAAAGCGATGTGTGCAACAGGCGTTCCATGTGAGGTTCACTGCGCCGTCCTAAATCCATGAACAGAAGTGGAGAGTGTGCTTCTAAAATAGATGTGGGAAGCGGAGTGTAAAGATCCTGTACCTCTAAAAGGAAATAACTGTTACGGCCTTATGCGACAGTCACTACCTTTTTTGTAGTGTCTGTCTCCGTGTTTCAAAAGTGTGCGGTGCCCGGCGACTCACGATTGAATGTCGCGTGTCGGTGTGACGAAGAACGCAGGAGACCGTGAACCAGGGATGTACGGCCTTTCAGCTGCATACTACATTTTGAAGCGTTGGGTATCCACAAGCGTCCTCTGCCAGTGTTTCTAAAGCTTGTACCTAAAGCGTGTACCTGACCGGCTGCACGGTGTCGTCAACAACCCCAACCGTCACTTTCAATGCAGTCAGCACGTACCCCTCCAGTCTAGTGAAGCACAAGCTAAACAACTGCTGCTGTAGCCAGGATATGCGTGCCTGACACCTTCACGGCTGCACAGGCTTCAGTTCGTCGATGCTGGCGGGAAGCGCCTTCTTTCTCTGAAATACACTTTCCCTCACAGAGAATTGAAGCACCACGTGGTACAATCCACTAATTATTTCTTGCTGTAAACGTTCACGGACAGCTCCGAGACTACCCTCCGTTATCAACCGTATGAACGACCCAACTTCTCACACTACTGCAGACGCACGATAGTGTATCCTTCCAAATCATCATTTACCAAATCGTGCCGGGGAGTAAAGCGCACGGAGAGAATTACACAAATCATCTCCTTGGTTATCCTTATTGTTGAGAAGATTACCTTGGTTTTCAGTAGACAGGCCTTTGCCGTTTTATTTTGACAGTATATTTCTAGGAAAGCTGAATGCCTATCACCTGCTGTGGGTGAGCTACCTGGTCGTGGTTTACCGTCACTGCCCGTCGTCATCTTGTGAGACCAAGAAAGAGAGGAAAGCTGGAAATTACGTCTCTCGTTTTCGCTTTCGTTATAACACAATCGCCCAAGTGGAATTATGGATTTATAGAGCATAATATACCACTTATACCTAATAGAGCCAGGCCAATAATGAACCAGCCGCCTTGAGTACTTTTGCCTGGTGTACTGGCGTCAGGAGGGCTACGTAATAGCGGTACACTGTGTCTGATATTTGACAGATTCCCTTGAACTACGGTGTACATACAGTGCATTACTTTTACTATGAAGGAAGTCCAGTTTTGTTTGTTACTATCGATTCTATCCAAAAGCAGTTTCGTTGACACTCACTTTTCAAACATGATAATGTTCCAAAATCTCGAGGTCGAAGCACTATACACTGGCGTGCCTGTGGTGAGTGCCAAGCTCTCCATTCCACCCTACGACGCAAGCATTTAACGACTCATTTTCAATCGAGTGTCTCGGTTGTTCGGTGCGCAGTGTGAAAATGAACAGAATGCCTGATCCTTTTAGTCGGCAGCCCTTGAAAGCGTGCACAACTTACCCGCGAAACACAATCTGAGGTGGTATTTTCTGCTGGTGTCAACTCTCTTCTTCCGAAACAATTTGTCTTCTGTAAACCAATAACACCTGTCCTCTCGTCGGTTATAAAGGCAGGAGCACTCTCGAATTTATTAGTCCGGTAGTTTTGATCCTCAGCGGAGTAGGACTATTCGTGGCAAATCTCCTGCAAATGGTGGACGTATTCAGCAGTCAGTAATGTTTGATCCACTCTTGTCAGACGCTATGGGACTTTTGTCGTTCGCACTGCTTTGCGGCGTTGCTGGGCGCATACCGGGCCATGTATGGGCCGTCAAATCTTACTCATCTGCGGCAGCGTTCAGCAGAAAGGACCCCTATCCAATTGCTGGCCCGCAGCCGGGAAAGCAGTTTCAAGCAAAGGCAGGTTGGAGGCCCAGATTTACACGTGCCAAATTAAGTTCTGTCCACCTTGCATATTGCGGTCGCCTTTTAGAGGTTCCTCAGTCTTCTACAGAATATGGGATCCCGCTGCCTGATCTGTCGCCTTTCCTCGCCGTTCAACAAGGAGATCCAGTTATAGCGTCGATTTTGACCTGCCTCTACTGCTCCGCTCTGCCTGTTTGTAAACTGAATTTTTCTTTCTGGCTGATTCACGTGATCGGCGAGAATGGCTACTTGTTCATGTAGTTGTATGGCTGACGGGCACGGCGCGAACGCCATTGATGAAGAACTGGTTTTCGGGTAAATATGAATCAAGCGCAGCTGGATTTCCACAAGGCCATCGGTCGATAAGGGAAATGCAGCATTCAATCTCGGCTTTATGGCTGCAGCTGTTACGCTAAAAGTGAGCCCGCGCCTTCCTTTGCTCCTGTATCACCGTTGTTGCGGGTGCAGTGTTGCACCCCCAACACCGCTGTTGCCTCGTCAATACGTGTCTACAGGTGTCTCCTCTCTTTTTCTTCTCGTCTCTCCTAAGAGTGTCCATTGGGATATGCACCTGCGTGCCAGCCACTGTACGTGTTCGTTTACAGCAAGATTTGTGCATCCTCACCATTGTGGGGCGCGCTTATAATATGTATATATATACATACACACACATAGTATAAGCATTGATCTCCCCCACAAATCAAAACGTCGACTTTTCAGGTCTTGCGCCTTCTAGGTGTTTTCCCAGTCCTCGCTGTCACACTAGGCGTTGCAGCTTCTGCGATTGGATTTGTTGGGTGGGGCCTTGTACCCTTCTTTTCTTGAACTGTTTCTTCTTCGTTCAAGTGTATCATCAGTTTCAAGTATCCAGACACGTCCTTTGTTTTCTGTGGACCACTCTGGGGTTCGTACCTCATGTGCAACCTGCTGCACGTCCTGATTTGTACAAACTCCCGGAACTCGTACTTTGGTGAGTGACATTTCGTCTATATATCTAAATAAAAGCCGCAGTCCTTCTTGCGCCCTTACACATATATGTATATACATAGATCACCACAGCTGTGTTGTAGATCAGGTAGATTATTGACATTCGTAGGCTGCTACTTGTCTCAGCTGCACCGCACCAGCCTCTTCTCAGCGTTTGTTCCCATAAATCCGCCCTACGTGTGTGTGTATCGTTCGCTATAGCGGCGGAGCTTTGAGACCAGAATTATCCGTAGACTTGCTGTACTGATTTCCGGTTCTTTGTCGCGTCGGCGGGAACCCGGTATCCGCGTTCCACATCCACTGCACGCATGTACTTATGTATGATCTCGTCCGGTCTGGTGCGCATGAAAAATTCAGGTCTCGGGCGGTGGCTCTGGCTTCTACTTCCAGCAGCAGTGATTTTCTTCTGCTTCTACCTTTTCGCCGAGTCGAAGAACAAGACACAGGCTCAAAATTTTATTACCGCGTAATGGAAATGATACTTCAGTAACTTTATAAGGAAGGATACTCTGTTACGCCATCTTGATTGTGTTGCTAGGTTTACGTCCGCTTTTGCTGCAACTGCGGGGATCTCCGTCGCGTTTGAATATTTCGTCAGGCACCGTAAAAGCGCCTTCGAAATTTTCTCCTTCATGACGTACCCGACAGCAGTAAGCAATACAGCAAGACGTGCTCGCCGTTGAACAAGCACTTTTGGTCCCGCTGGTTTCGCACGGAGCACAAGAACACGTAAAGCACACGGAAGAAGCACAAATTAGGCACACTGCGTGCACAATCATTAATATTCCTGAGCACTAAGAAAAGAGGTTGCTTTTGACATCATAGGTATGTACTTGTTGACCATGAATCAACACCAGTCCAAAACATGTGATTTCCTCTCTTTCTAAAGTTTCGCTGGAGTGACCCTGCTGATGTAATACTGCTGTTTGTCCTCCTCGCGCTGGTCGTGGGTGGAATGGCCATAGCCATCCACAGAGACAAACACCAGGAAAGTCCGGGATTCGGTAAGGCTGACAAATACATATATACATATATATATGTATGTGTATGTTGATACATGTAGACGAACGGCACATGTGAAGGAACGTCCGTGTGGGAACCAGCCAAAATAAGTGTCTAGGTATACAATTGTTGAAACATAAATACGCTGTACACTGGGATGATATGTCGAGAATGACGTTCAAATGCACTTGCACATATTCCTATACGTACCTTTACAAAATTATGGAGAACACACATATGCGTGCTTTCACCTGTGATTTGTATGTGTATACTAAAACACGTTGCAAACACAAAAATATAAACACACAGTTTGGGGTCTGTGAGCCTACGTGGGTTCCTAGATTTGTACTGATCTGCAGTACTAGTTAACACACACCTAGGTACGTGTATGCATATGTCTGCGCGCTTACTCTCCTGTTTATGAAGACGCGCACCCGTTCTGCCTCTTCGCACCTTGTTGTGAACACCGAAAACAGCACATCCGAATGTAGTTCCCATGTAACTTCCATACACAAATATGTATAATGTTCTTTACAATGTGTAAGTTTGAGCATGTGTTTGTGAGGATCCGAAATTACATGTCTGCACACAACTTGTGCGTAGCTACTAGAAAAGGAAATAAACGACCGCATGCTTGTACTCTTGTCTGCTGGCTAATAGTATTGCGTAGTAACACGCATCCATGTGCTTATTCAAAAACATGTATAGCGCATCGTGACCCTTGCCTTCTTACACTTATTTATACGTTGTTGCTCACGTGAACTTGCACCACGGTAATGCACACATGTCTCTAATGTGTATACAGGAGGGCATGACAAAACGACAGCATCGGTAGCTGTGAATTTGGCTGCGGCGGGGTATTCGCGAACTGCCAAAAGTTTGAGTTCGCTCTCAAGTGGCAGCGGTCGCCCGTATCTGGTCTTCGCACCTGCTAAGCAAGAGACCGAGGTAACTGAAGTGTGCAGAAGAAAAACTTGGTCCTGTGTTTGCTGTTGTCAGTTATCTTACACAGGGAGGCAAAGTGCACGTCTTAGAGGCACAAGGTGACAGCGTCTCCCCCGTCGAGGAGAGCACAATCTTCCAGGCAGTTGCTATTGCCAAAGGATCACAAGTAACGAGAAGCGCTGCTTTTACTTCTCGTTACCGAAGGGATGAAATAGTGACAGCCTATTCACAGTTAAAGACTGCAAGCGAAGTCGAGCAGACCGGCTACTGTTCCACAGAGACTGGCTCTCCTTTTTCAGCGGGGCAGGTGAGTCGCGGCTTGTAGAACGACGTGCTTCATCGCAGACACAAAAGTGGGACTTTTACTGCATCACGAGATTTGCGGATGTGCGCACTCATCTTCGTAACCAAGTGGGAAACACAACACGCGACCAGGGAGGCACACGTCTGTCACTATCAACGTAATATCTATACAGACACATCGAGAAATACGCGCGCGCTCATATGTACTGTAGGCGCCCTGCGACGGCCATCGCCATGCAATATCCGAACAAAGAGGAACAGTGAAAGTCTTGGAAGAGGCAGTGGATGAGGCAGATGACCCTCTTGGACATGCCACGGCACTCGCCGACCCTGTGCACTTTTTCCCCACTCATGCTTTCTAAGCGGCAAAAGGAAACAAAATACCACTGTACAACTGCATCACGCAGAGCGAAGAAAACAGGACGTACACAGGTGGAACGCAAACTCATTCATCGTTGCAATCATGAGAGGCAGAAGACGAAAATCAACTGCTACGTGTGTGCATTTTCGGCTGAAGGCTAAACATGTGAGGAGGGAATAGTCTTTGTAGAGAAGAGGCGGAATGCGTCTTGTGTCGTTGGGCAGAATGTCGACGGAGAAAGCGGGACCCGAAAAGACGACCGTCCAAAGATCGAAGAAAAAGCGACGGCGACTGAATCGGGCACACCCGGGGACATTATTGTCGGCTCATTAGGGGAAGTCACATAAAATCCAGTGAAGACGACTCCACTACTGAGCTTCCGCCGAAACAAGAGCAGCAGGAAACTTTCTGCAGTCGTGTCCCTCACCTAAGGCACACGTGTATGCAGTATGTCTTATACAGCGGCCGTGGACAAGACAAAAAACAACTGAAGATTACATATGCACATGTGCATACGTATGTGTATGCTTCTCTATACGCTGTTATATACATATGCACATCCTCTCATATATGAGCATACGTGTAAAGACACTTTCAGCCTGACACACGTAAACCTCAACAGGACGCGTAGATATACCTATATATCCGCGCGCGTGAGACAAGAAATACGTCTTGTATTTGTGGAGTGAACTCTCTAAAAGAAAAAAACTCTGAGTCGGTAGGGAACAGGGGCGCAACGTACCATCAAGAAGCGGACTAACTGGAAATCTGGAATCCGTGTGCGATTTCTCACGTGGCGTAGAAAATCTTTCTGAAACAGTGGGTAACTGGACTTGTCTACACATCATACGCCGCAGTATTTGTGAAGAAACAGCTATCTACTAGAGAGACTGTAGACCGTAATCGACTGCGGCAGGGAGTACTCTAATAATTATCCCATTGTTGCACTGGATTCAAAATGTTCTTTTTCTTCCACAAGCAGTCCGTGACTCTCTTCTTCACATACTTCTAGCAGTGTTCACGAGAGCGCTCCTCACGTACGCACTATTCCCTATATAGTTCTCAGCACCTTGCTCTCTGGTCTTATGCAAGCAATGGGCTTTAACAGTGAGTACTTTACGGACACCTGGTGCTGTAAATACGTTCAAGGACGCAATATGAATCTCTACATCTTTCTATGTACGTGGAAGCATATTTGAGACTCCTCAAACCTGAAGTTTCTATAGGTGCACCATGTATCCCGAACTATTGTAGGATATCGCTCATGTATATCGTATGGTACACTGTATATTTGTTAGAAAAAACTATACAGCGGGGATCTGCAACTCATCAGATGGAAGTTTCTCATGAGTGTGTACTCGCAGTCAATATACTTGGAAAAAAAGTACCCTGTAATACAGACTGTGCTTCAATGACTCCGTGAACTACAGGATGTATCATACATTCCGTACACCATAGAATCCTTCTGGAGGCAAATACTCTGCATAGACACTAACTGATAAAGGAAGTGCGTAGCCGTCACACTCCAGAGCTGATAGCCTTCGTATTCGAATAATCCTGAGCATGTATCGACGATAAGGTATTTTTTGCGAAAAAGTATTCCTTGATCTACGTTGTGTCAGCGAAGAAAGTGTTCCTGAATCTACGTTTGTGTCACTATTTTCAAAAAAGACTCCCTTAGGCGTGTACCTCTGTTCGAAGAAACATACGCTACATACACTTCGATGTATCCTCGTTCGTTTACAACACCAAATCTCCTCCTTTTTTTTTTCTCTCTCTCTCTCTCTCGCACAGAAACGCTGTTGTAGATAACATAGTAAGACTGTGTAATAGAACGTGTCTCTTCCCAATAATAGATACTCATTGCCACTTGATTTAGACAGACACTTCACTCGTGGCCGTTCGTACTGCATTTCTGGCGGAGGGATTTTCGAGTTTGGACAGAGTGAACGTTCCGCAGGCTCGAATTTACGACTCTTTCTCGTGTCTGGTGTTCCTTATGGGTGAATTTTTTCTGTAAATACGAAGCATGGACTCCGTTTGACAGAAAGATCAGTTCGGAAAAATGTCCTGCGTCGTGTATCGTCTTCAAAAGAGAAATAGAATTTGTACACAGGCAGACGTTCATGTGTATACACATGCGTATTTTCGTACACACACACACACACACGAGTGCGTATTTTCCTACGTCGGATGTACCTACGTATGTATGCTTATACATATGGGTATAACGAATATGGATCAAATAGTGAATATTTGTATTCAAATATACAAACTTGAAATCCAGCTACACATTTATGGATATCCATATGCGCAGCACGTACATAGTATAGTAGGGGGTGTCTAGTCCCACGTAGGTCGAGGTACACATTTATAGACATATACGCATATATACTAATACATACACATATTCACATAGGTAGGTGTATAAATACACACTCGTGCATCTACCGCATAGGTAAGGCCTTTCACATAGAATTTTAGTGAAACACTGGCTACGCGGAGTGCTTATATAAATATATATGAATGTGTTTGTGATAGTATGTTCATACGTATGCTCGGCTTTCCCGAAGTAACCACCGTCCTTCCACGGTGAAGATTTCTCTTTCTTGACAAGAGAGGGACACTTATTCTTCGCTGGTGGTAGAAACTGAGCTTCTCGGGAAATTCCTTTCTTCTCTGCGCAGGTAGTTCCGTGTGGTGGCCGCATGCTTGTGTTTTCTCGAACAAAATTTTCTCAGAAGCCACATAGTAGCGGGGGAAAGCTTCTTCTTTCTCGACGTGCTTTCTTCCCTTCCGGTTGCCTTGAATAGGGGTCTCTTTCTTGTGCACTCCTACTTTTTCTTCCCTTCGTTCCTTTATTCTGCAGTTTCCACACTTCGCCTCCCCACCGCCCAGCAGTTGCGCCGGACACCAGCGGCAAGAGGAGCAGTGGCAGAAACAGCAACAACAAAAGCAGCCGTGGCAGAAACAGCAGCAGCGAAAGTACGAACTCGGCAACAAGAAGAAAAGTTGACAACAGCCGGAGCAGTAACGTGCACACAGGGACAGCGTCGCGAAGACGACTATCGATTGCAGCGGCAACGAGCGCGGAGCAGGGTTGTTGCCGTGTGTGTAGGGAAGAGCGATAACCTGTTCGTTTTTCTTTTTATTCTCTTCCTAAATAGCGGCTGCAAAACTTTCCTGAAGTCAATGTTGGCGCGATTTCTGCTTCTAGAACTCCTTTGCTATTTTCCCACTCCCGCCACCAGCACCAGGAATAATACTGCTAATTTCCTAGGTCCGTAGGGCTATAGCATCCGAGTCCTATTGCAATTCAGGTCACTGTTTTACTGTCGCCTCTACTTTTATTACCACTCATACTATTCCTTCTAAGCCAACAAATATTACCATTGCGAAAACTATTCCTATGGATACTCGTGTTCCTGTTTCTCTGCTAGTATTGCCAGTGTAAGTACCACTACAACTGTAAATCTTCCCATAACTATTGCACACGCTTTTACTTTCTTCCCTTCTACTATTGCTATTGCTATTCCTTGTACTCCTATCATTAGGAGCGCTTCTCCTGCTGCGACTATTCTTCTTCCTGCTACTACAAATATTATTATTCTCGCTACCACTGCCGCCACTTTCAGCACTCGTGATACCCCAACATTCCTACTGCTACTACTACTACTTTGCTGCGCAGGCCAACGCATGCAACAGGACGTTTTCTCGTGCTGCAACAGCAGCAGGGGAGACGCAGAAGAGGAGGAACAGCAGAAAGGAGACGTAGCTTCTGCTTTTTTTTGTTTTGCGTTCCGTTCCGCTCCCCGACAGAAAGGAATGGACAATGAAGCAGCTGAATTTTCTGCCCTGCAGAGGAGCCGGCAGCAGGCGAAGAGGCGCCGCGGAGAATGCGAAGGAACAGCAACTGCAGCAGCAGACGAGAAAGATGCTTCACTGCTACACATGAAACGACCTGCTGCAGCAGCTGCAGCAAATGGGCTGTTCTTCAGTGCAGAGTTGCCCGCAGCAGCAGCAACAGGAGCCGCAGCAACAGCAGCAGTAGGTCCAACAGCAGCAGTAGGTCCAACAGCAGCAGCAGGAACAGCCGCAGCAGGCAGTGATATGTCTGGTTTTTATAGAAGCCTTCGAGAACCACCAATCGCCTGTCCTCTTGCAGCCACAGGACACCGAAGAACTTCCTCTCCTCTCTCTCTGTCCTCTTCTTCTTCTCTTCGAGAAGCAGCAGCAGACGTGAATTTCCTGTCCACCTCCTTCTCAGCAGCAGCAGCGCTTGCGGCTTCCTCTTCTTCTGCCTCCTCAGCTGCTGCGGCTGTCGCGGTGCAGCCGCCTGTGCCCGCGGCAACACCGCTGCCGCACTTCCACCTGACGAAATTCCTCCTCCCCTTCGCCCTTCAGCAGCAGCAACACAGCAGCAACAACAGCAGCAATAGCAGCAGCAGCAACAACAGCAGCAGCGATGGCAGCAAAAGCAACAGCAGCAGCAGCGCGATCGAAGAAGCGACTGACGAGGCAGCGGAGGCAGAGGCAGAGACAGAGGAGGACGTGCAGTGCTGCAGCAGCAACAGCAGCAGAACGTTGGAGCAGAGTCGATTTGTTGACGCACTCGCCGTAACGAGGAATAAGCAATTCCGTAGAGGTACGTGACCGTTTCTTCCCTGTTTTATCCTACTTCTACGCCAAAGTATCTCTCGCACCTACTCACACATATATATATTTCACGCAGACTTCCTAAGGGTAGACAAAACAGAAAGCGTTTACATGGTAGGTGTCTACTAGACACGTACGCGTAGTCCTCTCTCATCCCTTCCACACCCATGACACATCTATACATATCTTCAGTATTTACCTGGACACCAAATTTGTCATATATATATATATATATATGTAGGTGGAGTAACGTTTATGTCTAGACCTGTGCTCTCTCTATCTGCCTGTGTCTCTCTCTCTATATATTTATGTACTACTTTCCTATACACTAATACCTGTAGATACATATATATATAATGAGTAAGGCATTATATATATAAATGGCCGTAGTCACATGTTGATCTATAGACGTGTAAGGCCAACGTATCCCTGTGTCTCTGTTATAGGAGTTTGTAGATATATATTTGTGTGGCCTCGTTTCCCTGCCTGTATCTCTGTGTTTCCATACATATATATATACATATATATATAACTGGGGAGTGTGACACGTATATGCTTATGAAGACGCCTGCATACGCGTGTGTATATATATATATTCTCTTGCATGTGTATGTATGAACGTGTCTCTCTCTGTGCGTATGTGTATGTGTCTCCCTCTCTTTCTACGACACGAGTTCTTCAAGATTTGCGCAGAGATTGCCGAAGACGGAGTTCTACTATATACTTACGTACATCTACTCATATATATATATATCTTACAGCTTATGTAAAGGAGCGTTACATATACATACATATGTTGGAGCGTATATAAAGGAGGGTCACATATGGACATATGATGCGTAGCTCTCGTAGGGACGTGGAAGTTAAAGAGGATAGAAATACGTGCGGTTATGGAAGACTGCCGGATTCTCTGCATTACATCTTCACCTGCCGTGGGGGAACTTCGTGGTCGCGCTGCGTGAGTCTCAGTCCTCTTGCTGCTCGACTCGTACTCTTCCCACACCTGCCTGACTGGTTTTCCTGCTCCTGCTGCTCTTCCTGCTCCTGCCGCTCTTTCTGCTCCTGCCGCTGTTTCTGCTGCCGGTGGTTTTGCTGTCCCTACTGCTGCTGTTGCTGTTTCTCTTGCTGGTTCTGCTGCTGCTGCTATTGTCGCTGCTGCTGTTCGTGCTCCTGCTGCTGTTCCTGCTCCTGCTGCACTTCCTGCTCCTGCTGCTGTCGCTGCTGCTACCGTTTCAGCTGTTGCTCCGGCGGCCGTTGCTGCGCCTGCTGCTTTTTGCTCTGCAGTTGCTTTCGTCCGTGCTGCTTCCCCCCAGAAATCCCTGTGTAGATATAAATACTGCAGAGCTATAAGGAAGGGCTAGACAGATAGATATTCCCGCTGCTGCCATTTCTCTTCCTCCTCCTCCTCCTCGTTCTGTTCTGTGTACTCTCTACGGGGCCCTGCTGCCCCTTTTCTGTCGGTTTCCTGTTGCCGTCTTCCTGTGAGCGGTGGTACGCGGCTTCTGCTGCTGCCGCAGACGATTTTTGCTGCGCTTCCGTTGCTGCTGCTTGTGGACTTGCGACTGCTGCTGCAGGGGCAGTAGCTGCCCGTGATGCTGCTGCACCGCTGCTGCTGCTCGTCGTAATATTGCCGCTGCTGGTATCCCTATATCTGAGCGCTGTTGCTGCTGCTCCCCCCACCCATTTTGATCCGTCTGTTCTTAGCGAGACTGCCACTGGGGGCAGCTATCTGCGTCTTCTTCCCGTTGCTGCAGGTGCTGCTCTGGCTTCTGCTACAGATCCTCCTAACGACAGAGCTGCTGCTTGCATCGATACGCTGCTGCTGCTGCTGCTCTTCGCGGCACTGCTGCTGTTCGTGCTGCTACTGCCCGCAGCGGCAGTGCTGCTGTAGCTGGTGCTCTGAAGGACACTGCTGCGGTTGCTTTGACGATTTTCTGGCTGCTGTTACGTCGTCCTGCTGCCGGTGCTGCTGCTGTTAACGACCCTGGTGCCGCTGCGATTGTTCTGCTGCTGCTGCTGCAGATATTCTGGCAGCAGTGCAGAGCCGGAAGGAGGAGGCAGCCCGCGCCGCTTTAATCCTCCAGGAGCGTTTTACGGGTAGAGTCACTCGTCATTCTTCCTCCTTTCGCTTTCCTGCTTCTTTTCTCCACCACCATTCCCTTTCTTCTTCCTTTCTTTTGTCGTTTCTTTGTCATTTGCTGCTGCTGGACTGTGCTGGAGTAGTTTTGCTGCTGCAGTCGCACGCGGAGGAGGAGGAGGAGGGAAAACAAACTTGCTGCTGCTGCGGTGGCACTGCTGGAGAAGGGGTTGCTGTTGCAGCAGCGCTGCTGTTGCACGGGGGTGGGACGCCTGCGGCAGGTGGAGCGTTATATGCTGCTTCCGGACTTCTACGACTTTCTGCTGCTGCTGCTGTTGGCTGCGCCTTCGCGTTTTGCCGACTTGTGGCTGCTGTATTGCTGCTGCTCCTGTGTGCTGCTGCTGGTACTACAGAACTGCTGCTGCCACAGATATGCTGCTGCTGCTGCTGGGGAATTGCTGCTGCCCGTATCGGTGGTTGCTGGTGCTGAGGTAGACGACGTCTCTACTGCGGCCTCTGGCGTGGGTTCACTTCCTTCTCCGCGCTGCTGTTCGCGGCTGCTGCTCGGGCTCTTCGTGCGGGGGAGTCGCTGCCGTATTTGTAGTGCACCTTTCGATGCAGCTTCTGTGCTGCTGCTGTGGCTGCTGCTGCTGTTGCTGCTGCTACTGTTTCTGTTGTTGCTGCTGCTGCTGTTGCCGGTGTTGCTGTCGCTAATGCTGTTGCTGATGCTGCTGTTTCTGTTGCTGCCGTTCCTGCTGTTGCTGCAGCTGCTGCTGGTGCTGCTGTTCCTGTGCTCCTGCTGCCGCAGCTGTGCTGCTGCTGCTGCGGGCCCGCTGGCGTGGTCCTGAGGCTGTTACTCTCTTCTGCTGCTGTTGCATTTTTGCGGTTGCTGGCGGGGCCCCCCCTCGCAGTGCTGCTGCTGTAGCGCTTCCTGTTTCTTCTGCCGCGTCTCTCGCTCCTGCGGCCTCTTTTTCTCTGACTGCTACTTCGTATTCCTTTTCTTTGCCGCTGCTCCTGCTGCTACCTCAGGAGACCCTTCGCCAGTTTCTCGTCTTCTTGCGCTTCTGCGTAGGCCGTTTCATGGGCTTCTGCTGCTGCTGGGGGATCCTGCTGCCGCATGCGTCTCTTCGCCTCAGCGTGTGCCGGTGCTGCTGCTGCTGTGTGTTCTGCTTCCGTTAGTTTTGCTGCAGGAGCGTTGCTGCTGCTTCTACTGCTGCTGCTGCTGCATGCATCGCGGCCGGCGTTCCCCTCTTGCTGCTGCTGCTGCTGATCTTTCAGAGAGCTGAAACTCTCTCTGCTGCCTTTGCTTCTGCCGTTCCTGCTTCTGGTGCTCCTGCTCTTGCTGCTGTTTCTTCTGCTGCTGCTTCGATTGCTGCTGCTTGTGCTGCTGCCGCGTCCTTTTGCTTTCGCTTCTGCTGCTGCTTCTGTTGCTGCTGCCTCTTCGTCTTTCCCGGCTGGTGCATCCCTCGGGCGTACTCTGCTGATTTTGCTGCTGCTATCGCTGCGTCGTCTGCTGCAACGCGTCCTGCTGCTGCTGCTGTACTGCTTTTTCTTCTTCCACCCCCCCACACTTCCTTGCTGCTACTGCTGGTGTATTACTTTCTCACGAGAAGTGTGTGGCCTTTGTTCGCTGCTGCTGCCAGTGCTGCTGCTGCCGCTCTGATTCCTGCTGCATCTCCTCCCCTGCAGTCGTTCCTCCTGCTGCATCTAGGCTGATGCGATTGTTCTGCTGCTGCCGCATGTGCGCCTCTCCCTGCTGGTGCTGCTCCTTCCTCACACGTGTATGCTGTTCTGTTGGTGCTGCTGTTCTGCTGCTGCTGCATCCTCTGCTGCTGCACCCTCTACTGCCGCATCTGCTGCTGCCGCATCTGCTGCTGCTGCTGCATGTGGTGGTGGTGTATGTTCCTGCTGCTGCTGCGCTTGGGTTTATGTGCCGTTGCTGTTGCTGCTGCTTGTAGGAGGAGGAGCAGCAGCGCAGGGGACGCCGCTGGTGGCGCTGCTGCGGCGGTGGCAGCAGCAGCGGCAGGAAATTCAAGCGGTGGTTTCTTGCAGCAGCAGCCATCCGTGCGGATCCGCAGGGAAGAGCGGCAGCAAGGCAACTAGCGGCAGGAGACTTGTCTCTGGCTTTGTTTGCTGGTTCGACGATAAATTAAATTTGCTGCTGCAGCCTGCGCGTCTCCTTTGTGAAGGCAACGACGTCGATTCTCTCCTCCCCCTCCAGCAGCAGCAGCAGCAAGAAGAAGAGAAGCAGCAGTCCTGCAATGTCGGATGGTTATATATACGGTACCTCCACAACTTCTCCTCCGTCCATTTCTTACCCTCTCCTTACATCCATATCTCTCTGTGTTTGTATCCATATCCAAATCCATATACATATACATATACATATATATATATATATACGCGTCTTTGTCTTATACACTTATATATGTGTATACGTATATGCGTATGTATGTAGCAATACATATATGTGTATGCATGTATATGCGTATGTATGTAGCAATACGTATATATATATGTGTAGTAGAAACAGACATAATGACCTCTACGTATATCCACACATCCTTTTAGTTCATATAAACATGAGTACGTGTGTACCAGTATATCTATATATGCGTCTTTGTAGTTTATATATATATATATGAGTCTGTGTGTGGCCAAGTATATATATATATATATGTATTCAAATACTAGAGACAGGTATATCCGTCTGTGGACGTATATTTTGAGCCTCTTTGTGAATCTGCATATACGGATATATGTGTGCAGCAGCATACATATATGAGAGACGGACAGGCGCAGGTGTGTCTACTTCTATAGATGTGTGTCTATAGGCGTATACGTGAGCAGCAGAGTATATATATCTCCGTGTTTGCCGCATATGTCCGTCGTCGACTTCCCCTGCGTCCATCTCATATATGAGCAGAGAAAGGAGGACACGGGAAGGTCTTCTCTTCGGCTGAAGAGGCGCGTTTGCTGCTGCTGCTGCTGCCTGCGCCCCCTCCGCTACCGCGTCCGGCGCCTAGTGAAGAGCGTTTTCGAGACCCACATTTGCAGCTGTGCTGAAGTTCTGCTGCTCCTCGTAAATACAAATTTGTGTACATACGGACACCCGCACGGAAACATGCATGCGTATATATACCTGTGAACACAAACATATATATATATGTGGATACCAAGAATATATGCAGAAGTGTACGTACATGTCAGGGATGTAATAAAAGGGTGCCGGATGTGCTCAAGCAGATTCTCTTCTTTTATACCACGCGTATAAATTTATTTAAAAGGTGTACTAACATATATATACAAACGCATGTATGCACATACATACATATATACGTGTATATAAGAGGATGGGGGTGTATACATCCTTCTTACATATATACATATATATATATATGTGTTTGTATATTTCTGCAGGTTTCTATCAATATATCTACGGATATCTGCATACATATATATATATGTATATATATATGTATATATATGTGTGTATGGGGATCGAGAGGTATTGAGGGTAAGTGTGTGGAAATTGTATATCAGTGCACACATACATACACGCATATATTTGCAGGTAGCCTCTATATATGCAAGTTTATATGTATATATATAAATATATATGTTCACATATATATATATGTGTATATGGAGAATATGTGTGCCTGTATATATATATATGTATTTGTGTATATGTGTATGAATGTACGCATGCTTTTATGCGTACGTGTGTTGTAAGTGTTCAGATATATATGTATATATATATAGAGAGAGATTTGATGTATACGCGTGTATTTGTATATTCTCGTGTTTATATGTTTAAATAAACGTATCTGTTTTAATATATATTTGATGTAGATGGACGCCTAGAGATATGTATGGGAGCTCTATTTTAGAAAATTCACACACGTATATATATATATATATGTTTGGGTATTAGGTAGAGACACACACACACACACACACTTCTCGCGGATGCTGCTGCTGCCGCGGGATAGTGCTGCTGCTGTTCCTGCTGACGTGTGCTGCTGCTGCTGCTGAATTTTGTTGAACTGCAGCTGTGACCAGCTGGTGTCTGTACACCCCGCGACTGCGTAGGACGGGAAGGAGGAGGAGAAACGGAGAGAAGAGCAGCAGCACGCTGCGCCATCGCCGGTATTCGTCCTTTCTTTCGTATTGATATAGCGGTTTGCATCCCCCTCCGTATACCGTCTTTCTACATCAAATATATCGACTTGTCTGCCTGACTTTTGTCTCTCCTTGGCAACTGCTTCCCTGTGTTTTTATCGTGGTCGATCCGCACTTCTCCTTCGGCTGGGCTTGTTGTTGGGACGCAGACACATTTATGCGGCAGTCGCACCAGCAGCAGCAGTGGCAGTAGCAGCAGCAGCGTTACCAGCAACAGTAGCAGCGGCAGCAACAGGGACCGCAACACTGGCAGTAGCAGCAGCAGCAGTACCAGCAGCAGTAGCAGTAGCACCAGGGACCGCAGCACTGGTTAAGTAGCAATAGTAGCAGCTTCAGCGGTACCAGCAGCAGTAGCAGCAGCAGTGGTAGCAGCAGCGGAGGTAGCAGCAGGTGTAGCAGCAGTACCGGCAGCAGGAGCAGCAGCAGCAGCGATATCAGCAGCGGTCGTAGTAGTAGCGGCAGCGGTAGCATCAGTATCGGCAGTCGTACTAGCAGGAGTGACAGCAGCAGCGGCCCTAAAGCAGCAATAGCAGCAGTGCCGGCAATAGTAGTAGCAGCAGCTGTGACAGCAGCAGCAGTAGCAGCAGGGGCAGTAGCACTAGCGGCAGTGGCAGTACCGGCAACAACAGCAGCGGCAGACGAAGCGTCGGTCTTTTTGCTGCTGCAGATGTGGGGTGCCTTTTTTGTGCCTTTAATTATTTATTGTGAAATGTTGGCGCGCAGGTGTTTCCTCACGTCATGCGAAGGCTGCTCCGCTGGTGATGGGGCTATTGTTATGCGCGTTGCTGCTGGCCCAAGTCGAATTCGTACTCAAGCAGTGTCGGCGGAAAAGTGCAGTCTTGTGCTCGGTTGCTGCAGCTGCTGCCGGGTCTGCTGCTAATGCTGCTGCTGCTGCTAAATCGGCTGCTGCTGCTGCTGCTAATTCTGTTGCTAAATCTGCTGCTGCTGCTGGTAGATCTGCTGCTGACTCTGCTGCTATATCTGCTGCTGCGGCTATATCTGCTGCTGCTGTCGAATGTGCTGCTACACCTGCTGCTGTTCAGGTAGCGCCGTGTGAGACCCGTCACGGAAGCAAGAAGCCGCTGCTGCTGCTGTGTGTAGTGTTCACGTAGATAACAGCAGAGCAGCAGCATCAGGAGGAGGGAAAGGGGAAGCAGCCGTTAATTTGCTGCTGCCGCCGCTGCTGCTGCCGCAAGACAACGGGAAGAACCGCAACAGCAGCTCGCAGGAGCAGGCGTTCAAACTTTCCCTTTCTCCCGACAACAAACAAATCTTCCCCGCATTATTGCCCTCCTCAAAACTCAAATATACACACACAAATATATACACACATACACATACACATATATATACATATATATTCGTAGTGTATTGACACACACGTGTATGCGTGTGTATGTGTTTGTGTGTAAGTATATATATATATGTCTGTCTCAGAATATAATGGCATAAATGTGTGGGATTTCTCTCTATCTCCTTTTCTAGTTCTACATATATGTCAATATCAATATATATATATATATATGTATGCAGCTCTGTTAAGACACCCATATATATATATATATATATGTAGGTACGTGTGTGTCGCAGTAGTATACTGCCATGTGTTACGTATACCTCCTGTCTCTGTCTTTTCCCCCCCCCCCCCTATACATATATATCGGTTTGTGCATATATAAGCAGGAATATATATGTACATATATGTATGTGTGTAGCGATGCGGGTATATGGATAAATAGTGTAGAACAATTTGTTTGTAACTTACATTCCTTCCTGAATCTCCGCATGTATACCTTCATGAAGATTGACCCGGTTTATATCTACGTATACCATACATGTGTGTGTATATGCCCCCCCATCGAAGAGAAGGAGAAAGTTTCTCCTGTCCACCTTTTTGGACGTTTCTTGCAAGTCTTCCCCCTGTAGGTGGAGGAGGAAGTCGACCTGGCAAATACGCCCATATTATACACCAAGGATGTGTCCCTTTTTACGTCTGTGTATATATACGTGCAGCACAGAAGATAAGAAAGGAAGTTCTGCTGTTGAACTACAGCGTCTTTTCGCCCCCAGCAGTGTGCGTCTTCACACACAAGGAGAGAGACACACACCAGGACGTCCATATCTGTGTATATACGTGTATATGTATATACATACATATCCGCTTTTCTACTTTTTGCCAATATATATATGTGTCTATGTATCAATGCATGCACATATTGGCGTGGAAGTTTGATCGAGACACACGCGCAGGAGACGTGGTGCGCTGCCTCTGCAACTCCCCGGGGGTCGGTGGTGGCACCACCACGCCGCAGACTCTTTTTCTCTGCACTTCGCTCTATGTTTATGTGGATACGACATATATATGTATACTTGTATTTGTCCATATAATATCTAAATATCTATATTTACACATACAAAGAGAGAAAAAGAGAGAAAAATATATATATATATATATGTATATGTATTAAATAGGCATTTGTATATATGCCTCTCCATATTATCCATATATATCCATATAGCACATATATGTACATGCGAACCTATACACATATGTACATAGCTATATCTCTATTTCTATCTCTCTACGTATATATATATATATGTATACATATCTGTCTACCTATCTCTCTCTCTCTCTATATATATATCAATATAGTGCATATATGTACGGATCAACCTACGTATACACATGCATACATTTATATGTATTTATATCTATCGCTCTCTCTCTCTCTATATATATATATATATCGATCTTTCCCTCTCTCTGTCTATATATACACACGTATATCCACATCCATATATGTATATGTATATGTGTGTATGTATATATATATACACATATGCATACACATACGTATAGGAAGAAGAGGGCTGTGTGGCGTGTCGGCGTGTAGAAGGGGGTGTTGCTGCTGTTTGAACTCTTCTCTCTTGAACGAAAATGAATTTGAGTTGGATTAACTTCTGCGACAGGGAGATGAAGGGAGAGGGAGAAGAATTTTAGTTTTCGACGATCCACGGAAGAGAAGAGGAACTCCCCACCAACTTCCTGTCGCTTCTCTTTCGGAAGTTTGACCCCCAAAAATTCAACAAAAACAAAAAATTTGCACGCTTTTCGTTCTCCACGTTTGCGAGGAAATTTCCGTCGGCCAATTCAAACGGCCTCCCTCTCCATCACAGAAAACACACACACACACACACACGCATGTCTTCGTTTCTCGCAGGTAAATTTGTCTGTCTCATCAAACACACCCATAAATCATATACATACGTCCATATATATGTAAACAGATGCATGCATCTGCATACATGCATATGAGGAGAAAGATCAATACGACTATAAATATATATGTAAATGAAGAGAAACATTTATATGAGAAATCGTTACAGAGAATATATGTAGATGTTCATGAAGATGTATGTATATACTGTATCATTGAAGAGAAGAAAGATACATATGGATATATATACATATGATGGTATGCACATACATGAACATACATCTACACATCAATAGAACGTCCATATATATATGTGTAGGGGCACATGTCTAGATTTGAAGGTATAAACATATACATATTTGTATTTATCGCTGTCTGTGTGTGTGTGCGCTTGATAAAAGTAGAGTTTGTGGGATAAAGGGGATAGTAGTGCAAACTTTCCGTTGTAAGTGATACTCTTCCTTGTGGAGACACAACACAACGCAAGTAGTTTCTACGTCTTTCTCTCTATATATTTATATTTATTTGATGAACTCCCACTTGCGAACATATACTTCTTCTCACGCGTACCTACATATATATATATGTGTTGATTTATATTTGTAGATATACCTCTGTACAGATAGATATATACGTACATATAGGCATATAGACTCCAGTGTTTGCGCCGCATATGTGTGGCATGTCTGCAGATATACATATATATATATATATACATACGTGAGGAAACGCATCTGCGTCTGTGCCTGGAGTCACGTGTTGACCGTCGCAAACTTTTAAACAAATGCGTATACCAAGTACGTACACACACACATATATAAATATGTGTAGCTACTCGTACGTACATATATATATATATATATGTGTAGGTGGGTGTACTACATACACACAAGTATGTATGAGTAATATATATGTATATGTAGGTATTTTTTCGTATGTATAAATTTATGTATTCGGCTCTTGTATTGCTATGTGCAAATGTAGACGCAGAGACAGCAGGCGCTCGGGGTGGCTCAAGCATCACCCTGTCGTAGTTCGGAGCAGGGCACTGCACTCTGCTGCTGTGATGAGCTATGGGCTTCCAATCGGAGGTGCCAACTGCAGAATTTAAATCTCGCTGAAGATGAAGCGTGCGCGTATACGTGCCTGTCTACACTCCTGGGGAAAGTCTTAACATTTTTTCTCTCAAAAACAGAATGGACAAGAAAGATAAAAAAGCCGACACTTCGCGCTACACTTGAGCGCTGGCTGCTGCTGCAGCCTTTGCGCCAGATGACACGGGAGCGGCTGCTGCGGCATGGACCGTGCGCTACTGCGGCGTTGTTGCCGCTGCTGCTGCTGCTGGTCCTGCTGCTTTGCGTTGCAGTTTTCCCTCTGCTGCCGCTGTTGCTGCTCTGGCGCTGCACCTGCTGTTGGTGGAGCTGCGCTTGCCACGCCTCTCTTGCTGCTGGTGGTGCTGCTGCCGCCCATCTTTGCTGTTACCGCTCCCGTTGGTACACCTGCTCTGCTGCCGTTGCTTGTGGCACGCGTCTGCTGCTGTTGTTGCCTCGCGTCTCTGCTGCTGCTGCTGCTGCCGTTGGTGTAACCTCACTGCTGCTGTTGCTGGTGGCGCGCCTCTACTGCTGGTGTTGCTCGTGCTGGCTGCACGTCGCAGCAGGTGAAAGTGCATTTGCTGTAGTTTTCACTCCTCTTCGTCAGAAGAGATTCTCCGGTGGTTTCTCCTGCGAGGTCTCGCTTCCGCCCCACCGTTTGCCAGTCCTCCTGCTCCTGCTCGTCCTCCCGCTGATGCCGCCGCTGCTGTTAAGTCTGCTGCTGTTCCTTCTGCTGTTGCTCCTCTTCCTGTTTCTCCTGCTGCAGCTGATTCTGCTGCTGCTTTCCCCCCGCCGGCTGGTCTTGTTGCCGCAGTTGCAGCTGTTGCGGGCGCCACTGCTGTTGTTGCTGGGTATCTGCCTTCTGCTGTAGCTGCGGCATGTCTGTCCGATCCTCCTGTTGCTGCTGCCGGAAATCTTCGCGCTTCGACGGTTGCTGCTTTTGCTTCTTCGGCTAGCGCTCCTGCTTTCCCGGTCGCTGTTGCTGGTAGTGCTGCTGCAGCTCTTGCAAATCCTCCTCCCTCCGCTGCTGCCCTAGCATCGGCCGCCCCTTTCGACGTTTCACACGCTGCTGCGGGCGACATTTTCCCCGCGACTTCTTCATGTGTCGCTGCAGTTTCTTCCACTACTGCTGCTGCTGCTGCGTCAGCATCACCACGAGCTGCTGCGACTCTCCTTTTTGCTGCTGCTTCTTCTGCAGCTGGAGAGGCTGCGGCGTTCTTCACTTGTTCTGCTGCTGATAGTGCTTCCGCTGCTTGGCTCAATATTCTTCCCGCCGTTTCTGCTTCTACTTCGTCTCGCGCTGCTGCTGCTCGTATTCCTCGTACAGCTGCTGCTTCTCTGGGATTTTCAACTGCTGTTGCCTCCGTTACCGCAGTTGAGGCGGGGCCCGCTGTTGCTGTTGCTTCGGCCGCTGTTACATCATCTACTGCCTTTCGCGTCTCTTGTGCTGCACCTGCGTTTGGCGGACTGCGAGAAGGCATGCTGCTGCTGCTGTGGCTTGCTGGCCCAATAGAAAGTATCCATCTTTCTTTTTCTTCTCGATCGTCTTCTACGTCAGCTGTCTTCCCAGCTCCCCTGGTTTTCTGGCCGTTCCCTGTGCTTTCCACCGCTCCTTCTCGGCTGCCTGTACACCTGAGAATGTCTGTGTGAGCCAGTTCTTGTCCGGTTTCTCCACTTTCTTCCGTGTCTCGCCTCCTCCTCTTCCTCTTCCTACTTTGGTTTACCTTCCTCGCCTCCTCCTTTTCTGACTCCTCTTTCACCTGCGTGTTTCTGCTTCTTGTAGCTGCCTCCTGTGTCTTTCCTTGAAGCGCTTCCTGGGATGTACGTACAAGGGGGCCGTATCCGAAAGTGCGGAATTCGGTCATTTCCTCGTCTTCCCTCGCCTCCTCTTCGCTGCAGAAAAGGCCACTGTACCTTTCCTCTTGGTCTGCACGCTCCTCCTCCTCGTCTGTCGTATCATTATCCCCCTCTTCTCCTCCTCCACTTCCTGTGTCTCTCTCTTCCTCTTCCCGACCGTGCCTCTGCCTCCACCGAGTTAGCTGCTGCCTGCCGAACCTCGATGCCCTGGTGACGCCATGTCGACGAGCGCGGGGACGACCCACCAGGAAAACTGCTCTCCTCCTTCTTCTTCTTCTCACGAGTCTCTCTTCTTCTGTTTCTTCTGCTCCTCCGTCCCTCCGCTCTGCCCATTCCTCTCTCACCCCGTTTTCTTCTCCTTGTCGGGAGTTAGCGCTGCTGCTGCTACTGCTGCCTCTTCTTCGCCGCCGCCGCCTTCTCGCGTTCCTTGTCGGCTCGCTTACAGATGCTTCCTCCTCACTGCGTCCTTTCTCCTTTCGACCTCGCTTTCTCCTCTCTCGGTCCTGTCGCGGCTTTTCCTCGTCCTGCTCCTCTTCTTCCTGCTGCGCCTTTCCCCCCGGCTGCTCGTGTTTCTCCTGTTGCTGCTGCTGTCCTTCCACTCTGGGAGACCGTCCCTCTACGGAGTTCCCTGGCTCTGACTCGTTTTCTTCTCTTCTGCGTCTGCGTCGCGGCGGTCTTCGCAGCAGCACTCCTCCATGCGCAGACAATTCTCTGCTTCTGCTGTTGTTGCTGCTGCATTTGCCGCCGCCGCGTCTGCCTGCTGCTCCTCTCCTGTAACACACAGCACCTCTTCTTCCTGCTGTCCTTCCTCCTGCTGCTGCTCCTCTGCCTCCTCTCCCTCTTCTGCCCCTCCTACGTTGCGGTTCTGCGACGTAGTCTTCATCGCTGCTGTCTTCTTCCGTTTCTTCATCTTCTGCTTCCTCCTCTTCACTTTCCTCCCGTTCAATTATCTGTGAAGCGTAAGGGGCGAAGTCGCCCCTCCGCCTCCGTCCCCTCTTTTTCCCCTTCGCTACGACCAGACCTTTTGCACTGCTGTTGCTGCTTCTGCCCGTGCTGCTGCTGCTGTTAGTGGCAGGAGTAGTAATGCTGCTGCTACTCTTGGTTGCCTTGCTGCTGGTGTTGTAGATGGCACTGCTGTTGATATGGTTCATGCCGGCACCAGTACGACCACTGGTGCTGCTGCTAGTGGCAGGTCGTACGCTGCTGCTGCTGCTGTCTGCGCTGCTGCAGGAGGTAGTGGCAATGCCCCTCCCCTCTCCTGCCACGTTGTTGCTGCTTGTGCTGCTGCTGCTTGTGCTGCTGCTGTTACTACTGCTGCTGCTCAGTCTCGCGGCGCTGGTGCTGCTGCTGTTGCGTGCGTTATTTCCACTGCTGCCGCGCCAACGCTGCTGCTGCTGCGGGTTCGGAGGCTGCACCGGCTGGGCTGCTTCTCTTCGAAGGAGCTGCCGCATCTCTTCCACGAGTTGCTGCTGCTTCTGCGTGCTGGCCGCTGCAGCAGCAGCAGCGAGCGCGGCTTGCTGCTGTTTCTGCTGCTGCTGCTGCAGCGCTGCAAAAGACAGGGCCTCGTTATAATAGTGCGAGTAGATCCTGTAGATTGCTGTCCACTCAGGAACAGCAGCAGAAGCAACAGCAGTAGCCACACGGCTGTCCCAGGCTTGTGCTGCTGCAGCGTTGTTCAAATAGTAGAAATTCAACGCCTCGGCACGGGCCTGCGCTGCGGCTGTTGCTGCAGAGGAAGAGAAAGAAGAAGTGGAAGACAGGAAAGAAGAAGCGGGCGCAGCCTGCTGCATTGCTGCTGCTGCGGCTACCACGTTGTCACCTCGCCGAGAGGCAAAGGCCATTGACGCAGCAGCAGGAGAGACGTAAGTAGACGCAGGGCACGTTGCAGCTGCAGCAGCAGCAGTTGTCGCATGCACAGCACCCGAAGCAGCATACGAAATAGCAGCAGCAGGATGAGAAGTAGGGAGGCTAATGCACGAGGCAGCGGCAGCAGCGGTGGGGGTAATGAGACGAGCCGCAGGAGCCGAGTGGGCAGACGCAGCAGCAGCAGTAGTAGACGCAGCAACAGGAGCGTATTTAGCGACAGGGTGAGAAGAGCAAGAAGCAGAGCGGGAGTACGCAGCAGCAGTAGCGGGAACAGAAGAAGCAGAGACATATGCGGCAGCAGCAGCAGGAACAGGAGGAGTAGTATATGCAGCAGGTGCAACAGGGGCGACATCGCGATGATCCGTAGCAGGGTGAGTGTGTCGGGGACACGCCGCAGCAGCAGCAGGGCGTGCAGGTGCAGCGGCACCAGAAGGCGGTTCCTGGGCACCAGTTTGAGCAGCCAAAAATGAGGTAGGCGGCCGCTGCGTCGCAAGAGGAGCAGCAAACGCATCCGTAGGGTCACGGGCAGTAGCAACAGCAGCAGGAGCAGGAGCAGCAGAGAATTGAGCTGCAGACACGTTGTTGTTCAGACGGGCGGCAGAAGCACCAGGAGGAAGAAGGGGACTTGGCGTTGCAGCAGCAGCAGAAGTCACGGCAGCAGCAGCAGCAGGATACAGAGCAGCAGCAGTATTGACGGTCTGCTGTCCTGGTGAAGAAGAGCGATTTGTCGAATGCAAAGGAGCCGCAGAAGCAGCAGCAGTTGGTCTTCCGTTCGTCACGTCTCTCAACAGCAGCGACTGCTGATTGCTGTTCTGGAGAGAAGCACAGTGCCCCTGCTTTTCTGTCGCTGCTGGCGAATGTGCTGGAGCCATGGTGCTTCTCCCGTTTTCTGCCCCAGCTCTATCAGAGCCGCGCTTCTGTCTGCTGCTGCTACTACTGCTGCTTTGCAGCGTGAGGGTCTCTCCTACTGCAGTTTCTCCTCCTCCTCCTCGTCCTCCTCTCCCTTCTTCGTTTTCTCTTTCCGTATTTTCCACAAAATGGCTTTCTAGCCGTACTGCTGCTGCAGCATTTGCTGGGGCCGCTGTCGCCGCCGCTGCTGCTTGGGCTGTTGCTGCCCACTCCTCTTGTGTACCAGGTGCTCTAACTTGTGCTGCTGATTCTGCTGCTGCGTCCACTCTAGCGCAAGCTCCTGCTGCTGTTGCAGGGCCGCGTGCTGCTCTACCCTCTGCTGCAGCTGCTACTGCAGCATGAGAGGTCCTTGCTGCGTAGTCCCTGCGATCGAGAGAACTGTCGTGCTGCTTATCAAGACGAGAAAAAGACAGAGGAAATGCAGAAGGGGGAGCAGCAGCAACAGCGGCAGGAAGGACAGCAGTGTCAGGGTATATAGCGGCAGAAGCAGCAGGAGTAACAGGAACAGCGACCGCAGAAGCAGAGGTGGCAACAGGAGCAGCAGCAGCGGTGGGGGGAGCAGCAAGCCCACCAACAGTAGGAGCAGATGCAGAGATAGAAACAGCAGCAGCAGCAGGAGCAGGGAATGCAGTCGTATGTCCAGCAGAGTATGAAGCTGTATTCACAGAAAGGCTCTGCGTAGTAGCAGTGTGATAGCCTTTCTGCTCGCCGAGCGTCTCTGTTGGTGGATTTCTCGTAGTCACAGCCGCAGTCCCAAGAATAGCAGCAGCGGGCATTCCTCTCTCTGCAATAACAGCAGCTTTCTCTTCAGGAGCAGCAGGCACTCCTTTGAAAGCAGTAGCAGCACAACGTTGTTCTCGAGCAACAGCAGCACCCCCAGGAGCTGCAGAAGGTGCAGAAGCTGGGTTGACTCTCTTTAGGTTGCTGCTACTAGTAAAATCTGGATTCAATCGCAAGACTGCTTCTGCGGATGACTGTCCCGTCGTTCCCGTCGGCAGCGTCTGCTGCGCAGGGTTCAGACTCTGGTGCAGCAGCCTGAATCCACACTGCTCCACATCATTTCTATCACCTGTCCCTGCTGCTTCATTTCTTCGTGGTGCTGCTGAGACCGTTGTTGCTGTTGTGTGTTCTGCGGCCACGGCAGCTGCTCCCTCCTGAGCTTCTGCCGTTGCTGTTCTTGTTGGTGTTGTTTCTGGTTTTGATCGGGAGGCCGGAGTGCTGTTTACACATGAGAAAACTGACGGAGCAGTGACACCAGCGTCCTGCTGCTGCCCTTCCTTCGTCACACTTTCGATAAAAAGGCTGCACGATCGTCCTGCAGCAAAAAATACACCTCCTCGTCTCTCTTCCCTACTAGTGCCGCTGTCGCTGCTGCCACTACCGTTGCTGCTGCTGTCGCTGCTGCCACTACCGTTGCTGCTGCTGTCGCCGCTGCCACCACCGTTGCTGCTGCTGTCGCTGCTGCCAGTACCGTTGCTACTGCTGTCGCTGCCGTTGTTGCTGATGCCGCTGTTGAGATGGAGGAGGGGGTGGGGGGACTGAGGAGGGACGGCCGACGCTGCTGCAGCACGACAATAGCAGCAGAAACACGGCCTCTCCTCTGCGTCTGTCATACGCCTGAACACTTCCTCTAAAGAAGGCAACGGCAAAAGGCCGAGCAGCTCTTCTAGCCCTGCCTATTTAACTTAAGTCCGCCAGCGTAGGGCAGAGATGAAGTAGAAGTGATCGTCATGTCGGTCAATATATACAGAATACATACGTGTACACATAGACGTATGCCTATTCTATGTGACACGTACATCCTTTTAACAGTACGTCTGTATAGGTAAGCACATACCTACTCTATACGCGTACTCGGGCTTAGATACACCTGTACACCTGTACCTTCAGCATTTATGTAGGCGGCGACAGATGCCCTGTGGCACGTCAAAAAGCTGAAGAAGGCGGTACCTTGTACCACCAGCCTTAGGTACGAAGCAAGACTACGGAGAAGCAACAGAATCACGTATGTCAGCAGCAGCGGAAAGAGGAGCAGCAGCGGAAAGAGGAGCAGCACCGCATAACACGCGGGTACTAGTATATTTAGTATAGACAAAAGTAAAATAGCGGCAGGGCTACACTACATACAAGCAGAAGTGTTCGGGAGGACTCGTGCGTAACACACAGGTGTGAAGGAGAAAGTGTAGTAGTGTCGCGTGCGAGGTTGTATAGCCAGTAGGACCTGTGGACGTCATCAGCAGTAGATTCATGGAGCAATATTCATTATCTCTGTAAGAGCATGCCACCAGCTGCATACACAAGCAAAGATGTGTATACACCTTAGCACCAGTGTCGACAAGCAGTGCTCTTTTCTTTCTCTCTCTCTATATATACACATGTATATATGTACGTATATGTAAAATAGTATGGGAGAAAGCAGCAGCGTATCGCATGTAAGCAGCAGTACATACGACTAGAGGTGCTGTATGAAAGTAGTAGTGGAAACTGCATATGCCCGGTACCTACGGGCAACAGTGTGCCACCCATATATGACGAGCAGTGTAAAGGAGCTTTAGCGTAGTACATTTGTCATTTTAAGCTGCATTGTACAGGGGCAGCAGGATTGTATGTGTACATATATATATGTGTATGTATATATACATATATACATACACACACACGCACACACAATGGTGTACGGGCCCGGCCCAGTCATGTCTTCATGCAGGCAGTTGTGTGCGAAGACAAAATTGTACCACATATATACGGATGGCAACAGATGGTAGCACAAGAAGTGTCCGACATGTTAGTAATGTATGACACAGTAGCAACACAGAAGTAACGTAATCGCTCTCTCTGTCTCCCCCACTCTTTCTCTCTATATATAAATAGGCTGCAGCACGTATGAGCAGCAACGTAAAATATACAGACACCAGCAGTTATTGACAGGTGGTGACAGGAGGAGTAATGTCTGACGCATCAGTAATGTGTGATATACTAGCAGCGTCGGTAGTGTTGTCTATCTCTTTCTCTGGCTGTATATATGTACGTATATAGGTAGGCTACGGAGCGTATAAGCAGTAGTGTGATACAGGTCAGCAGCAGCATTCACGAACGGAACAGAGTTCTCTGCAACATCTTCACCAGCAGCACGCGCACTACCAGCAGCAGCAAAGGCGGTAGAGCATGAACCTGAGCAGCGGATGGTACACAGGAGACGGTTTCACCCGGGAGAGTGAAATCCGAGTTGCAGGAGTGACTGCAGTTTCTTTACCGCAGCAGCACAGCGGCAGAAGCACATCACCAGCAGCAAGGACAGCCGGAGCAGCACCTGCTGCCTGTACCGCAGGGAATGAAGCGTTCGCGAGAACTACTTTCGTCGCTGCTGCGGCTCTGGGGCCATCCCACGCAGGAGCTAGGGACATCGGTACACTCATGCGCTCATAGCTACGTACATACGTGCAAGTCCATGTGCTTCTGTATACGTAGATGCAGACAGACTTGTATAGGAATACGTATGCTGCGGTGTTATACATATATATATACATGTATATGAACACGTGTGCTGCGGCGTCCTCCGGTTACGCTGCAGCCTCTTGTGCGCCGTTCCCAGTCAAAAGAATACACGCCTGCGCAAGGGCGTCTGTAGTGTGTCTGTGTGTGCACGTGTGCGGGTACCTGTGGACGTGGACCTGTCTACATATATATATATATATACAGAGAGAGACAGAGATAGAGAAAGACCGAAAGACACAAACGTGGACTGCAAGTGTCTGGCGGCACTCCTACGTGGTTCTTTGAAATCGCCTGCAGTAGAGGAGGCACCGAGGCTTGTAGCAGCAGGCGGGGCAGCAGCGATGGCCGGCGAAGAAGGAAACCCAGAAGCAGAAGCAGCTCGAGCAGCTGCTGCTCTATCGTCAGGGAGTTTGACCCTCCTTCGTGCGCACTGGAGGAGCTGCGCGCCTGAAGATGCACCAAGACGCATTAAAGAGATATTTCTGTGTTGTCCTGTCGCTGCTACTGCTGCTGCTGCCGTTGGTCTTGCAGTTGCCGTCGCTGTTGCCCCGGGAGTGTGTTGACTTTTCCTCTCTCTGCATCTGAGCCCCAGAGAGATTTTCATGCTGGCAGCTGGCGGCGAGGAGGAGGGATACCTTCGGGCTGCACCAATTTGCTGCAGAAAAGCGGCAGCCATTGCCTGCGCCAGCTGCCTGCCATAACGTCTGCAGCTAAAGAGCTTGCAGCAGACACCGCCGCTTGTCGGCGTCAGGTGTCTTCGGTTCTTGCGGTTATTTCCCACTGACCAGACACGGGAAGGCGGTATAATACTCTGCTGTCGCTCCGTTGCGGCGCTTGCTGCTGCCTTCTCTTTGTCTGCTGCCGCCCCTCCAGGTGGCAGTGCTGTTGCTGGAACTGCTGCTGCTTCAGCTGCTCTCGCTCCACTGCTTGCTGGCGGCTGCTGCTGCTGGTGCACCTGGACCCATGCAGCAGCGGCATCCCCATGCTGGGTGCCCTCAACTGCTCCGCCTGCCTCGCTTCCTGTACTGGGGGGGTTGCCTCTAACTGCTGTTCCTGCTTCTCCACTATCCTGTTTCACGAGTGCTTCTGCCGCTGACTTTGCTTCGCCAGGGTCCTCTTCATGTGCTCCTGGTCCTCCTGCTGCTGCACTACTGCGCGGTTCGAGTTGTGGTACTGCCTTTCCTTCAGCACCTGCTGCTGCCGCAGCGCCCAAGTCGAACTTGGGTTCGACTTCTGCTGTTGCTTCGCTGCTGCACACAAGCCGCGCTGTTGCACCGGCGGCAGCGGGAAGTCTGCGTCTCCGCCAAGCTGCAGGAGTGAACTTGTCTGCGTGGAAATGAACAGCGACACTTCCTAAATGACGGATGTAGGTTAGGCAGGGTAGCGCCTTTCCTCTGGGAGGAGGAGGCGGACGGTGCTGCTGCTGTCGTTTGGTGGCGCGGGCGGCTCGTTGCTGCTGCAGAAGTCCGTCGCATGTGATTGCAACACGTCCAGAATGCTCCCGCGACGGCTGCTGCTGCCACTTGCCGTGGTGACGCTGCTGCTGCTGTTGGTGCACAGGGTGCTGCTGCTGCTGCTGCTCTTGGTCAACAGGGTGATGGCTTTGCTGCTGTGCGTCTCGCTGTGGACGATCTACGGGATGAATCCGCTGCTGCTGCACCTTCTCTTGCGGAGTGTCGACCTGTTGCTGCCGCTGGTACAGGTGCTGTTGCTCTGCTGCGGTCTGCTGGGGTTTCTGTGTGTGTTCTGGTGTGTAGCTCTTCTTCCACAGCATTTGTTCGTCTGTCACCGCAACAACGCCGTTGCTGCTGCTGTTCACATGCTGCGAGAGACAGGCAGCGACGTCTTGTTTCTGCTGCTCTTCTTCGGTCCCCCAGCTGCTTTTCTGCTGGAGCCGCAGGGCCCGCACAGCAGCACAAGACTCTCGCTGCTCACCACTCAGAGAGTGTTGCTGCTGCTGAACAGCCCTAGTGGCAGCAGCGGCAACAGCGCTACTGCTTGGTTGTTCGCGTGGTGGCAGAGCAGCAGCCCCAGCAGCAGCTGCGTTGCTGCCTGTTTGTTTCACTTGTGACAAGTCATTAGCGACAGCAGCAACGGCCTGCATTGCCGGCTCCGGCTTTGCTGCGTCCTGAACCGTATCAACGTTAGCAACGGACCACCAGGGTTTCTCCACCGTGTACCTGCATCCTTTTTCTTCTGCTGCTGCTGTTGTTACTGTTGCTCTTCCTGCTCCGGCAGTTGTTGCTGCTCCTGCTGCCGCCACCTCTGAAGGGGTCCGTCCTTTATACGGAGAAAAATCTCTTCTTGAGGCGCTTCCTTCACCCAAGGCGGCAGGAAAGACATGCTCATGCGACGAAGCATGCTGGACATTGGACGCGTCCGGTGGCCACCCCATTGCAGAAGGAGCGCTACTGCTGCAGGTTTTTCCTCTGCTGCTGCCAAGATGACAGCTGTTGCTGTCGTGACTACTATTGCTGCTGTGACCGCCGCTGATCCTAGCGAGACTGGTGCTGTTGCTTCTTCTCCCAGAAATGCTGCTGCAGCTGGTACCGTAGTTGCTGCTGCTGCGGCCAACGCTGACGTTCCCGTTACCCATGGTGCTAATGCTGCCACTGCCTTGGCTGGTAGCACTGCTCCCATGAGCACTGCTGTTTGTATTGTGAAAGCTGCTGCTGCAACAGCTGCCGTCGCTGTAGAAAAGGTGTTGATGTCGCAGAAGCAGCAGCAGCTGCTGCGCCAAGTCATCTGGGATATGGCTCGCTTGCTGCTGCTGCTGTTGCTGCACGTAGGCAGCTCTAAGTAACTGTAGCTGCTTCCACAACGCCCCAAGCGAGTGCCACCAATTTCTCTTTTCCGCCGACGACAGGGAAGAGAAGGCCGCAGCAGAGGCTTCGACAAGAGCAGCAGGAAGCTGCTGCTTTGCAAGGAGAGCAGCGACAAACTGCGCCTGCGTTGCTGCCGCTGCTGTTGCTGCAGCGTTTGAGGGAGTTGCGTAGCAGAACCGATGCGGTGCAGCAGCGCCAGCAACAGGCACCTGTAGCGACGGAGAGAGCGAAGGCGCCGTCCCACAGGAAGCAGCGGAAGCAGTAGCGGCAGACATCACAGAAGAATACGAATGGCGTGGAGCAGAGGCAGCTGGAGAAGGAAAAAAAGCAGGAGCGGGTCTTGCTGCAGCAGGAGGAAAGTGACTAGCGGGATAAGAAACAGCCGGAGCTGCGTCTTTACCCACCAAATTCCCCCCTCGCCTTGAGCAGGCAGATATTGTATCGCCTGCTGCAGGTGCAGTACCTGCTGCAGCCAGACGCGTAGGGAAGGCGCTTCTTATATCTGCTGCTGCAGCCGTTCCGACTTCCTTTCCCGTCCCTGCACCAACCGCTGCTGCCATCTGAGTTGCAGCTGCCGGTCCTCCTGTTGCTCCTCCCTTTTCTAGTGCTGAGCCAATGACTTTTCCTTGTGGTGCTGCTCCTCGAGCTGCTGCTGCTGTTGCACTTGCTTCGCCTGCGGCTGCCGAAGTTGTCACTCCCTTATCTCCTGCTGTTGCTGCCGCCCCTGGGCCTCTTGCTCCTGTTGCTGCTGTGGCGGTGGAACAGTAGGAAACTGAAGAACGATTACCATCTTGCATCCCCGTGCCGGCATCCGAATTTCCCAACAAAGGACGTTTCTCCTGCTCCTGGTGGCGCTGTTGCTGCGTTTTGTGAGATGCTTCTCCGCGCTGCTGACCGGTCAGCAGCAAAAAAATACAGGCAGCAGCACCGTTACCTCAGGAGGGACACGTCCGTGTACCTCTACGTGATATGTTTTGCATGTCTTACGGCAAAATATGTACAATTGTGTGCATGTAGAGATTCACAGAGTCAAGAACGAATGTACCCGTGGTCACACATACTGTCTCTAGGTTACTATACACGAGGAAGGGCAGTGGCATCCGAAGGGAGGGCGCAAGACAGCAAGCCTGTTCTGAATAGTACCGTCTATTAGCAAGAGGAGACAAGGAGCTATATCCGTGTTCGACAACGAAAGAGAAATTACCCGTCTACTAAGTCAGGCGCGCACATCAAAAAACACGCCTGTAGCCCTCTGGGTGTTCAAGACTTCCACATATATATATATATACATGTGTATACATATATGTGTACATATATATGTCTATAACTATGAATACATACATACATATATATATATATATATGTATGTATACCACAAGTGCGTTCACGTGGATATGTACGTGTCAATAACGTATGTGTAATGCATCTTTTTTGTATACATGGATATACTCACATGGTATGAGGAAGACAGAAACACGAGTCGCCAACATATGTGACTGCGACTGTGGAGCGAATGGATGCTTTGTTCCATGTCAAGAAGGACGGGCAGGCAAAAGCCGCACACACAACTATCGACGTTTCGACATTCAGAAGACAGAGGCACTTGTGCAATGCAGGTGTATACAGGCCTAGTGGTCACATCTGAATAAATAAACACCAAAAGCACGTGCACACATTTTCACACGTGAGGCGACGTAGATAAGCAACTCGCGCACGAACACGGTACGTGCGGATAAAGAAACAACTTTAGCGACGTGCACTCGTGTAGGCACATATGTATACATACTTCTGGTTATTTTGCTCAACGCGGGCTCTCTACATTTTTTTCTTCGTAGATTCCCACATGTGCCTGCACTCAACTACACACTTTTACTTCGTGGAATGGAGATGTGTGTGCGTGTGTCTGCGTGCGCCATGAAACTCTGTACGTACAACTGCAAGTTAATGCGTGTGTGCGCGCATAACTTTTTGGATGTGTGTACGTCCGTGTGTGGGCACACGGGTGACTGAATCGCAGTTTTACATAGCTACACGTACGTACGCACATATTTGCTACATACATAAATATATATGTATACACGTGTATACGCTCGTGAATACGTATATATATATATATATAGGTATATGTATATATTGCGATGTATGTGGCAATCCCTCAGTCTGTCTTTGAGTGCAGGTGCAAGATTGTGCAGCTGGGTGCAGGCGCACGTTTACGCATGTGTGTGGCTGTACGCGCATTGCTTCTACACGTAAATCTGTGTATGTCTGTTTGTATATATATATATATATATGTATATGCATATGTAGATTTGTGTACACACATGTGTATTATGTAATATTCGAATACCCGTATGTCTCTCCGTTGCGGAATAAGACACAGTCTCTATATTATCTTGACATTCCGTTGTACCTACCATTCCCGAATGCGTCCCCTTTTCTTTGTCTTCCTGTGCTGCCCTTGTCGGTCTCCACGCAGTCGCAGCAGTAATTCCTGTAGTGGAACACCCTGCCTCTTTTTCCTCCTCCTTTCTCGAATTCTCTCTCAGTCGTGCTGCTGAACAACTGTCAGTAGCGGGAGTATTTCGTCTTTCTCTGCCTCTTCCTCTCCTCTCTTCTTTTTCCTTCTCTCTTTCCCTCAATTCCCTTTCCAGTTTTTCCTCCCTCTCCTCGCGCTGAGCGCGACCGGTGTGTTTGCCCCTGTGGCCACCTCTCCGATGGTGCCGCAACTTCTTTTCACTCAGCGATGTCGCAACGCCATGTCTTTCGCGTTCTTTTAAAGTGTGGGGGGACCCACATCTCGAAGACAATCTTACTGCTGCTGCTTCTTCAGGATGCCCACTGCCTTCTCCAGTAGCGTCTGCTGGATCTTCTCTTTCGAACACATCACCTGCGCCTCGTAGATAAAGAGAAGTCGCAGCGGCGCTTAAAGCTGCTCCTTCTTGCACAGCTTCTGCGTGTGCTGTGGCTGCGCCTTCCACAGAAGGGAACGTCACCAGTCGGCCAGGCAAAACCCAGCGGCAGTGGCCCACCAAAGAAGAACGTGGAAACAACGAAGAGTCCTGAAAGAATGAAGGAGTTTCACTGGGCAAAGCCTCACGGAGAGGAGCTGTACACTGCAAGTCGCGAGATCCAGGGCAACAGTCCCGACGCACTGGACCTTGGCAAGAGTCCGTCATCCAGCAAGACTGGTCGTCTTCGCACTTTCCACGTGAACGGATGTGTGAAGAGGCTTTTTCGCGGTCAATAGCATATTCGTTCAAAGAAGATGTACGGTCGGGTCCGCTTGTTAGGACCTCCAGCGAGCAGGCGCGTTCCCCATGTGTAGACGGAGATCTGCCAGCAGAAATAGAGGTTCGTTCTGAAGAATTTGTTCCAGAGACGTGTGCGGCGGCAATGTTCGTGTCCAACTGCCTTTGTGTCGACGCAGCCGTAGCGAGAGCCTCTCCGGCAGTGCTCGTGCTCCGCGAGCCACTCCGCTTGCATCCGTAGTTGTTAACCGTTTCGGTTTTTGCATTTTCTCCTAAGCAATCCTGCTGCACTGTAATGCGGCAGTCAAAAAGGATATACATTTTGCCAGGGCTTGCCAAGCATTTGCTTTCGAGAGTTCGTCCAAGTGTTTCATTAAAATTCGCAAGGAAGCATAGAAACAACCCCACAGCGGTGCGTGGCGAGTTCGCCGACCATAAAAACCCATGTGGCTGCAGTGCACAGAAGAATGTAGGCGGCACCCTGCAAGACACTGGCACTGCTGCATAGGGAGTAAATACACAGAAGACGGACTGATACTGGCCTTGTAGCGAAGCTGCACGAGAAGGAAGGAAAATTGCATCTGGTCAAATATATCCTTCATTAACGACGTTCTTGTACATGCGCGTGTCTCACCGTACAACTCTGTCTGTATACCCACCTATTCTGCACTTGTCCTGAACCACAGCTTTACCAATTCGCAGCCTGCATTACGTACAGAGTTGCACGTAGACTTACGCATATATCACGCATACCACATTGTAGGTGTACGTATCCGTAGTCGCCAACACGTAGAAACGTGTACAAAAAGTAATGCCTTTGCGTGTACGTGCACAACCGTGCGCACACACTGTGCTCTACAGGGAAGTTGCCATAGACGCATACGCCCAGACGTCTACGATGACATGTCGTGCTGCAAAATACAATGGTTCTTTCCCCCTGTTGTGGCAGTAAAGGACCCGCGTCATGCTACCTGCCATAAGATTTCTACATATAGGCATGTGCTCAAGTATGAACAGGTACTGAAAAGATACACGTACGTCTACAAACAACAGTAGGAAAGCACACGCATCGAGCTATGGACAACTGTGTGCGTACGTGCGTGACCGGCGTACGCTTGCTTTGGCGCTTAGATGCGGTCGTCTTGAAAGATGTAAACGACCGGTCTATCCATGCTTCAATCTGACTACCAGTGCCGTGCGCGTAAACGTGCGAATCTTGTCAACTGATAGCCTAGTAGGACAGATCATACCAAGCAAAGTAGAAAATGCGGCCGAATGGCGCCAGATTCCGGAAGGAAGCTATGTAAAAACGCAGAGTTTTATTTCACCCACCCTCGTAGAGAGAGGAGGAAACAGTTGAAGGATGAGTATGTAAGATGGAATCCATTGATTCATCGAGAAACAAAAACGGATACATGTAGTGTTTCATCCATCACCACCGACGTCCCTTCGTAAGTCTGCTTGCATCACAGACGCTGAGAAGCAGCACGCGGAGGACTGTGACAGTCGCCGGGTGTGTAGGCTTAACACGAGAATCTTCCGTGGAAGCTGCGTTTCCGCTCTAAGCGCCTAGAGGGCAGTGGACGTGTTACACACCACTCGCTGCGGATGAATCCAAAGGGCAGGTAAGGACGTTCTCCGTTCGGAGCGCATTGGTCGCATTTCAGTGGGCAAGGCGTCGCTGTCGTGAGGAGCTAACGCAGAATCGCCAGCTGCGGCTTGCGCTGTGAAAAATTCGCCATGAGAATCTCCTGGCGTGAAAACAACCGGCCGCCGAGGAATAGAAATTTACACACTGATTATGAGACATGCATTAGCTAGGAGACCTACACTCTTCTTGGGTGCGAGGGTACGCGTACAGAAAAATGCACGTGTGAATTGACACTGCTAGAGCTTTCGTGTCGACCGCCGTCGATTCGCCCTCTCGGTCTCCCGCGTCGCACACACGAGGATGCACACGAGGCCGGCCGCTGGTGAACTCTTCCTCTGTTCACTTCTCTTGATCACGGTGATATGAAGGTGGCCAAGGGTTCGCACCATCGCAGAAAGCGAGTCACAGCATGAGGAGTGTAGGCGAATGAGAAGAGGTGCCGATGTGTGAAAGCCTTCTGCTGTACGCGCGGCCCTGTACAATAACGCTTGGATCCTCAGTAGCTCTGCGACAGTGTCTGGCTGAGCGCTGAGGGCTGCGCGGCACGGCGCGCCGCGGAAGTGCTGGTGCAACAGGTAGCTCGGCAAAACAGGCACGGTTGCCACCAGAAGGAACAGTTTATCAGTCGTGCCCGCAGGAAATAAATTCAAGGTACTCTTGTGATATGCGTCCTCTTCGTTCAGGTCGCCTTATCGCGGAGGTCGCATATGGAGAAATTCCGAATAAAGTGCGGCGTTCCACAGACGCACCCTCCACAGCGTAATGGTGGACGTCCGGTGTGCGTACGCCGGCACGCCGGAAAGACACGTGGCGGGGATACGCTTCATTGCCCGTCGTCCCCTAGCACTCACTACCTGGACTCTGACAAGCAGAGTGTTAGCGGTAAAGGCAGAATGATTCGTAGGAGCTTCAAACCAAAAGTGCGTCAAACAGTTTGCCAACAATGCTTGCGAACTGCGCGTTGGAATAGCGGCACGCGACTGAAGCGACGTGTTCCAGTATGTTGACACAGCTGGAATTGTTGCACACTTTCGGGATGGCAAACAGGTGACTTCCACGTGCGTAGCTGAATACTCTCGCGAAGAGTTACGCTGCATCAGAAATAGCTCTTGCTGGCGTGAGTCCAAATTGGTGAATCAACCAGTGCGTGACATACCTTGCTGCATCGATCGGTGTACTCTTTGGTGGGACTAGTTACAGCTTCCTACGTCGTTACCTGCCGCATCTTCTGCTTAAGTAAGGCACGAAACGGCGCATCTCCACATTGCAAACCGACTGTGCGGGCATGCGGATCCGGGAAAGCTTAATTATATGTATGGGGATGAGGTTGCTGTCATTGGAGGGTGGAAACCAGAAAATTTGCATGAGGCAACAAGACGGGCATACTTGCCCGTGCAGGTACTAGAAGCACGCTGAGGCGTCGTTGCGGGCGGCGCAGTCATGCCGCTACTCAGCAGGACAAGAAAAGGCAAATTTTGAGCACCACCCGGTAAACTCTGCAGCAAAAAGTTGTTTTGAAGCGGTATACGAAGAAAGGAGAGCAAAGATGGGTCACAGCTGCTGCGTTGCCAGATGTCGATGCGGCTAAGAAGGCCACTCCCTTGAGCTTCCAAGGGTTGACACTTTGATATAGGCGCCTTCACCTGAATGCCTGCCCCAGCGTTCCAAGCTGTGAACACGTATGAAGCTGCTGTAGTCGCAGTATAACACAGTCGTTGAGGTTGTCAATTCCATGGGATTCGAGGCGTTGCTCTCAAAAAGATTGACGCAAACCAAGTACATTACAGGCGCGCGATAACCCTTGTACTCGCCTGGCGCGGCACACCATACGCAAACTACGCTGCTACACGGTGAAGCCCGCGAACTTTACGATGCTATGATTGCAATGTTGCTCAGTTGAGGAGTATTAATCGACGTCGTACTTTTACTGCCTCATAGTTATACATGTAGGTAGTTCTTTTGCGTTGGCTGACCAACTGTGTAGCGCCACAATATACGAGGCAATAGAATATGTACACGTATGCGTGTGGATATGTGTGTATGTGCGCCCGTGAATCCCTGCCGCTCTGGTCCAGCAACGTAATGCGGTGCAAAGAGTGCGTAGGTCTGGCGATTCTCGGCTGTACCAGTAAATTCCATAACAGGAAGCTTCAGAAATAGTTGATTTGTTGGTGGTATCAGACACTGACCCTGAAGCTCTACGCGCGCCGTAAACTCACGGGCCCTTGCACTGATGGAAAGTGTTACTTTGCAGCATTGTCATACTACCACATCTTGAGATACTATCCATTTTGGTTCCTTATTCCCGTGTACCCAGTGTGTGCTGGAAGCTAAAGGCGAAATTGTGTTGCACACTCGAAATGGCGCAAGAAAGGAGTCTCAGGGGAAAGTTTGATGAAGCATAGGTGCATAAATGCATGTCACATGTGCAAGTAAACGCAAACGACTACTGGAGTTGCACAGGAGAACTCTCGTGCTGCCCGCGAAGAATAGTAAAGGAAATTGATGAAAGACACTGGACCTGTATGCAGCGAAGATGAAGAGAATCAGTTGTATCCGACGAGATGCCGCAGTCTAAAAAAATGAAGCACATCTCAGCGTTCAACAGAAAAGAAGTGTTGAAAGCGAGAAAGGAGGAGGGGCGGAGAGCAGAAGAGAGGCGGACAAGTTCCACACGTATGTCTTTTGCAAAATGTAAAACTGATCTTCAGCTCGCAGAGAGTCCGAATTGTGGGCCACAAAGCCTAACCATATTATTACACTGAAGAAAGTTGCGACGGGTGAATAAGGAAAGAACTGCTGAGGGGAGACGCTCGCGGCTTTTCTGCATTTTCCCACTGCGTGGAGCATCTAAACACTTCTGAAGACAATAAACGTTTAGAACACGCGAAGGGGAAGCCGTGGAAACTGCCCGTCCTGGCGGTGCTGCTCAATCGTGAAGAGGGAGGTTCTTTGCAAGCTGAAAATGGCAGTCAAACAACCACGCGAGGGGGGTGTTGTCATAAGTTCCGATTCACTGATTGTTGTGCGCCTGGAAAGCCGACACCTACGCTCTAGTGCTTTATCAGTAGAGTAGCAACGGCGCTGCACGCCGCCGTGCGTCTGTATGCACGAGATTGTACTGCAGTGGCCGCAACTATATGCGCTGACTAGGGCACGGTGAATTTTGCATAATAATACATACGCGTGCGTACATGCGCGAATATAGGTACACGTTTGTCTTTACGCATTCGTGCGCTACTTCGCAGCCACCGTCGTGCCCCACGAATTTGAAACCTAGACAAACAACTCGAAGGGAGAAAGGGAAAACGATAAGGTGACATCGGTGAGAAGCCTTCAAATGGGTAAACGCACTTGGTTCGGATGTACGAGGATGATACTTCATATTTTCATGTGTACGTGACACTACGCATGTAGCGGGAAATATGCAGGACAGCGTGTTTCTACTCGATAAATACCTGCACGTCATAATCGTATGCCTCCATAAATGGACTTGCACACTGCATCTTTGCGTGGTGGGTGCATGTGTTTTCTGCATACGCTTTGTGTCTCGCCCTTGTATAACTCGGGCGAAACTTCAGCCGACTGATACAAAACTGTCTCCTATGTATACAAACGAGTTTCAAGCCACATGTTCGTGCAGCTCCGAATGCGCCGGGGAAAGCAGGAAGTTGCCCTGTACTGCAGCACCCTTATGATTGTCTGCGTGTAAGAGCAGCAGTCCTGCAGTATACGAATGTCCGCAATGAACTGATACGTATGTGGTTTCTCAATCACGTCTGTGTGTGCACGATGGTGGCAATAACTTGACAGCAAATGGTGTAACCTACAACGTACATAACTTTTGAGTAGAACAAAAAGACAGATCTCTTGTTCTTGGCGTGCCAGACAGGATTTGACCGAGCCGACGAGTCATAGAGCACATTGTGTGCACTATGATGCATGTGTTTGCGTGGCTCGACACTTTGCGGCTCACGATTCACAGGTATATAGATGCACATGTGTCTATATATACATACATACGTATATATATATATATCTCTACCTTGGAACTGAGCCAGAAGAGGTCGTTGAAATTGTGTGTCTGAGAAGGTAGTCGTGCCACGAAGACACAGCAACAGCAGCGGCTATGGGAATCAGGAAGGGACGTGGGACTAGATGCTCTCCCCCTGTGTGTCGACATGGCTATACAGGCTATGTGCTCATCACTCGGTAGAACAAGAATATTGGGGCGCAGTAGGGAGAAACCAAGCCACGGGCGCTACTGTCGTCCCTACTCGTAGGCCTGCCGGTACTGTACTCGTACTCGAACTACTGCCACTACTACTACTACTGCTACTGCTACTACTACTACTACTACTGCCGCTACTCGTTTGTCACTATTACTACTACAGTCTAATGCTGCCAGTATTAAAACTAACAAACATTACGAGTCGTACTACCGCATGTCGTACGAACACAACCTCTCCTAGTCCTGTAAATAGTAATACTAGTCCAACTGATACCACGCTCGAACTCCTACTACTGCCCCTACTTCTGCTACCACTACCACTACTACTACAACTATTTCTAGTGCTACTCCTTTTGTCACTATTACTGCTACAGTCTAACGCTGTCAGTATCAAAACTAACAAACTTGACACTTGTACGAATATTACGACTCGTACTACTGCATGTCGTACGAACAGAACTCCTCCTACCCTATGAACACTAATACTGCCAGTACTACTACTACTACTGCAACTACTACTGCCACTGAACACAACTCCTTCTAGGCCGCTTAATACTAATGCTGGTACTAGCACTACTACTAAATACACGCACATTAGTGTGATCGTCCTTGATTTACCAAAAATAAGGCAAAGACTCCACACTGTCCCTTTCCTTTACAATCGCTTCTCCACTGGAAGTGGTTAAGATCTCTTTGTGACTACTCGGGAGTCGTGCACCTATGCCGCGGTGTACGCTGCTTCGGCAGGGCAGAGGAACACCACGCCTAGCCACTGTTTGCTCTTTCCATGTGTGCTGCGGATCTCCTGCCGCAGCAACCGAGGCAGCACACAGGCACGTGAGGCGCATCTAATCTCTGCATCAGATTCCTCGGCAGCACACACACAAATAACACTACACACACCGCATCCTCCTTCAGGTGTACAAGTGGCTGTTTTCACTCACGTACTCACAAACACTTGTAGAAACATGAATATATATGTTTGTCCAAGGTAGCGGAGCCGGCCGTATAACCGGCATTTCTACAGATGCAGAGAGCTGTTTCTATGCGGTGGTCTCCTGTCTTGTACACTTTACAGTTCACTCGTCTCTGAATATACATATACATATACATACATGCGTGTACTGATTCTTCTGACGCTTCACAGCAGCACAAAGGCTAAATCTCGTAGCTTTCATAGAGCTTCTAAATAAAGCGCTTGTATTGCTATTATCTTGAATGCCAAAATACTGTCTTTCACCTGCCTTACACAAGTAATTTTCACTCACACTTTCTGAACATGCCACCTCACAGCGGGAAAACTGCAACATTCCAACTATGTTACATCTGAAGCGGTCACGGACACGGTATTCCTCATGCACAAGTTGACCGTGTGGACGCGGCGGACGAAGGTCACAGCGCGGATGTGCGGACCTTACATCTAACTGTTAAACTATCAGCCCTAAAAGTGGAGGGCGAGACAGTGGGGCCCAAAGCACTTCACCTTTCCATCCCAGATATTCCGTTCTCCCATCTGAAAGGGGGCGCAGGATCTAACAATGAGTCGCCAGAGCACCTCTGTTGCTACGACGTCTACACGAAGCGGCCACAGGAAAGACTGTCATGCACACTGTTTGTCAGTCACAGAGACTCCCTACGTCTCCGTTGTTAAGCCATCCATGTGACCCCTTGGACCGCGTGTTCCTCATTTTATTAATATTAGAGTAAGATTTTATTTGTCAGAAGCGAGGTACATCAACTCTTATATTGCCACGCAATTGTCACGGGTAGCGTGGCTGGGGAAGTGGTTTGATATCTATTGTGGCGTATTCGTCTGTACCCTAGATGCAACGGTCTCTATGCGCACCTATTTGTGCGCTGGTCGAGCGATACGGAAAGATGTTTTTGCGATGAGGTCGTTGTCTTTACCTACTCGCTCCGCGTCAGTTTACCAGTCGAACAGGAGTCAAAGACGCATCTGTACCAACCAGAGACCCTACACAAGTAGCGTCCCTTATTTACTCCGTAGGTTGTAGGGATTAAGAGCAGGAAGAACAAAGGGATGTTAGCGTGTCTCACTGAGCATCACACGATCCTCGTCTCTACACCATATGTACACTTTACACTTTTGTTAGGTACTCTCTCTCAGGCACCTTCGTCGTAGCATCCGAAGGAAAATTTGATATCTAAATTCGGTGGACGGCCGCTGGTGAAGAAGCGTGTGTGTGCGGATGTGTGGGAACAAACGGGCGGACTACATTTACACTTATCCTGTGAGACCGTCGTAAAAACGACGGTGCCAATACATATATATATATATATATATGCGAGTGTGTAGTTCTCTTTGCAGCTGTGGAGAGAGAGGGATGATGGACTTGATAATACGCGAACACTCGAGTGATAAAATTGAGGATAACTGACATTGCTCTGCAGAACTCGTATCTGATGAAAGTGAAGAACAAAAAGTTTCATTGTAAAAGTTTAGTGCCCGTGTAACGCCCACGTTCAGAAAATTATAGATATGGCCATACATAGTAATTGGAAAGACACTTCCTATGCTACAAGGGAGGCCATGCTTACGCAGACTCCTGCCCCGTAAAGAAGGGTTGTGTGTTTCAAGACAATCGCAACTTCCGCGCCTAGAACAAACGCCACGTGCGTCAGTCCACCTCTTCTAGAGAACTTGCTTTTGCTATGGATGCTCGACTGGAAGTCTTGTGTCGCGTTGCAATATTTCAGAGCTTGATAAGAATCTTTCTGCAGATCGCCTTACAAAGGACACTTTTCTCCACGGCCAAATATATGTCTATGCTTCCCTCGTACTCGAGGAGTTGTCATCAATCGTGTGTCTTTTTTTCTGCAGAAGCGAAAGCTGCCTGGGGCGGGAGGCAGACAAGTCTTTTCCTGTTGTTAGACGCTGGTTTCTTCCGTCCTGGGGACGTGTGCGCTCTCCTGTCGCTTTTCTACATGCCGCACACATTTTGTTATCTTCTCCGTCCCGGGAATTTTCGTGCGTTTGGTGTGTACGCAAGTTTGCTTCAATCAATACACCTACACATACACCTAAGCGTGTGTACGGTGAGGAACGATATACGCGTACGTGTCCATTTGTGTACAGTGAGAGATGTACGTCTCTCATTTTCAGCACGCATACATATATAAATATACGTATATATAGAGCTGTGAACAAACAGAGACATGTGTATATTTAGGTAATGTCCTGCGTGTGCGTTTCTTGTTTTGTGTAGGGACACGTGATTGTCAGGCCGTTGCACTTGTCCGTTCCGGTGAATTTTTATCAAGTTCTTTTTGCGTCGTGTTCCAGCTGCATTCTGGGGAACACAACGTTGCTTTCTCTCTTCTCCCGAATAAATGGAAGAACACTTTTCTCCTCCGTAAATTTCCCCAGAGAGGCCTCCCACGCGTGGTCATCATGTTGACGGGGAAGCTATTAAAAAAGCAATTACCGGTTTGCAGAGCATTCCCTGTTTACTTCGTATCTCACAACTTTTCAAATGAAACTCTTTGTTCTTCACTTCCATCGGATACGAGTCCTGGAGAGAAACGTCAGTTATCCTCAACGTTATCATTCAAATGTTCGGGTATTATCAAGTCCACCATCCCTCTCTCTCCACAGCCGCAAAGAGAACTACACACTGGCATATAAATATATACACACTAGCATATAAATATATACATATATATGTACGCCGACGTCAATAAATAGACGTACGTATGCAATTGTCGGAATCCACAAAAAGAGAGACATAATACAGTTGACTGAGATACACATATGTATACATATACGTGAATTCCTGTAGGAAAAGGCAAGGTGCTCAGAATCAATATATGCGTACGCACACGAACACAAACACACCCACACGTGTATATATACACAAGCGAGCTGACACACCTGCAGTAGAGTTCTTCAAAACGAAAAAAAAACAAATCTTCGTCGCGCACGGCCTTCATCGCATGTCACCTTTGCCTTCCTCTCACCCCTTCGCACAAGTCCACACACACCGACACTCTGAGCCTATGCGCAGGAAGGTGCGCGTATCATTCCTGATATATACATACGCCAGTGTCTCTACGACTCAAAAGTAAAGGCGACACCCTTATAAAGAAAACAGATCTAATCTGTTTGCGTGTATGTGTGTGTGTATATGTGCAATGCTCTGAATCTCCCGTATATACGCCTGTATTCATGTATACACACAGACACACATATACACATGTACATGTGTAGATTTTCGTATTTTATATCTGGTGAGGAGAAGGCGAATACGCACTTGTGGCAAATCGACGTTCTACAGGTACGAAAGAGAAACTAGCGTTCTTTCATTGTCTGTTTAGGGACGAAGAAGAAAAATTAGTTATCTTCCATCTTGTTGTGGACGAGTTTGTGTAGCGTGCAAAGAAAATCGACGTAGCAACTATCCCCCGCGATGGCGTCTTCCACCAAATGCGACAGCAGTCGCGTCTCGTCAAGAGAGCTGCAGACAAGAACCGAAGAATCGGCGAGACAGCAGCAACAAGGCAGCAACAAAATAAAAAAAGACCGGGACTACTCCCGCTGCTGCCACACCTGCAGCACACGTCACTGCAGCACACCTTCCCCTGTCCAACCGATACCATACACCACATACTTCTCCCTCTCTTTCTCGGCATATATATATATATACGCACATACATTTATGTTTATATATATCTATATATGCGTTTGCTTATGTATGTGTTCACCCCTACGCAGATGCGTTTGTAGAGAAAGCCGGCAAATCCACGTACAGCAGCGGTACTCAAGTTACACATATAGCACCGCACAGACATACAGAAGACCCCCTCTCGCTAGCGATACATTAAAGAGACTCTGTATAAAGGGCTGTACCGCATACACCTGGACAATAGTATGTCTATACTATACGCAAGCATGCGAGTAAGAAAACAGATAAGAAAATAGATAAAAGTGAACAGGCCCTTGCAGTACACATCCACGTCTGTAGCCGTCCACACACGCAAGCCCCCGCGTGTGCGCCTATCCAAAAGAAGTGACCACGTATATATATGCGTGCCACGAGTATACATACATATATACGAAGTGGTAGTCGTATATACATATATATATATGTATAAACGTACAAAGGCGTGGCACGACTATCGTTATATATACGAAGTGAAAGTCGTATATGCATAATTATATATGCGTGTATACGCGTGTAGACATGTGTCAGGAGTATCGATATACACGAAGTAAAAGCCATACACACATATGTACATATTTATATATCTACATATATAGATGTGCCAGGCGTACAGACACATACATACGAAGTGAACGTCGTATACACATATACATATGTATATGTGTATGAACATGCATAGGTGTGCCCGGACTCTACATACACGAAGTGGAAGTCGTACATTCATGTTTATACATCTACACATATATAGATGTGCCAGGCGCGTATACGTAGACGTATACGAAGTGAAAACCGACGCAAACATGTCCGTAGAAAGTCGCGTGCGCGTGTGTGGGGAGTCCTCCACGAAAGTCCACACGAAGTCGATACAGAGGTGTGGACATACGAATATGGATCAAATAGTGAATATTTGTATTCAAATATACAAACTTGAAATCCAGCTACACATTCATGGATATCCATATGCGCAGCACGTACGTAGTATAGTAGGGGGTGTCTAGTCCCACCAGCACGTGCCCTCTCTTATAAATGTGTAGACATACATCTAGAAAGAGGCGTATACTTGCTAGTGCTTATATAAATCTCTTTCAGTATGCTGCTGCTACGCATATATGTGTGCGCGTGCTTCGGTATCGGGAGTCCTGTATAAACGCCTGGGAACGTCAAAAATGAGAAGAGACGTGGATACTACACATACACACATACACATGTCTTTATATGCGTCTATTCACATACATACACGGGAAGGCGAAAGTGGTACACACAGCCGCCTCTGCGTATGCGTACGAACTTCTCTACGCATCTACACGTGTCACAAAACGTACAGCCATTCATCCACACGTGTAGATGGAGACACACATATGCGCAACAGATACATACATTCTATACATCCATAGAAATAGCCAACTCGAATCAGAGGTATATACCCAAGTATGGATGTATATGTACATATGTACACACATATACATTTATATATATACACATATAGACGCACATATACACGACATTGTATACAGACATACAAATACGCAGCTCTAAGCAGATGTACGCATGTATATATATATGTGGATGTATGTATATGTACTTCTGAAAGAATATATATGTATGTATCTGCAGCTTTACCGGAGAACTTACTTGGCGCAGGCGACGCGCAGGGGGAGGTAGGGCATGTTGAATTTGTCTCTGCGAATTTGGTCGACAATTTTTCCGACCAGAGCTGCACACACGTCCACAAAAAATCCGCGTTCGAATAGACGTGGCCCCCCCCCTCTCCTTCTACGGAAGATTCTAGGGCCACTCACACAGACGCGGAAAAACGGCTGGGCGCTTCTACACACAGAGACACACACATACGCACACACAAACATTTGTGTGGGCACACGTAAAAGCTGTAAATATAATATATATATGAATATCGGCAGACGTGGTATATATATAGTATATATATTATATATAAATATCGGCAGACGTGGTTCCCCTAGTGAAAGTGAGACGGCCAGCTCGTGCACACCTCACCGAGCGCTGTACATACACCCGACTCGCAGGAGCCGCCGCGGGTGTACGTACAGCCCAAGACCGACCACAACGCGTGCGAAGAGGATCTACCCCCACCCGTTGCCTGTGTGTGGGAATACGGGGGTGTGTGTGTCCAGCGGCCAGTCCGTCAGTACCCACCCCTGGCTAGCCAAAGGAGGCGCATGCAGAAAACACATACACAAACGGAGTGGCCTCCGACCAGCTGCTGCGTGCCTGCGGACGACTTCGTCAGGACTATCGACCGCCAGCAGCAATCCTGGCGCTTTCTCTTCCGCAGGAGTTCTTCGTTTCCAGGAAAAGGACTTCCACTTTGAAAGTGTCTCTACAAATTCGACGAAGAAGACTACCACGACACAGAAAAACGCCAATATACATACATACGCATACACATATATGCATACGTGCATACATACGTACATACATGAATAGACGTACGTATGTACACACGTACACGTAGATATATATATAGACACATGAACAGAAAGAGACGACCGTATATACACGCCTATACCTCTGTACACGTGTACACAGTAATACACGAAGATACATATATGGGCAAATACACATGCGTATGTACCTCTACATATACACACATATATATATATATATAAGGAAGGAACTGCTGGGCTGCTGCTCGGGCGTCTTGCCGTCAAATTTGCAGTTCTCAGTGAAGAGAAGGGAAGACGACGTATCGACTCGAAGGGGCAGTTGACTTTCGTACTCGCATCATCCCTTCAATCTGACAAAATCAAATTCTCGCTTTTCTACCTATTCATCCACAACGTACATACCTCTCCTAATAAACGTCTTCTACATGTATATATACATATGTACAGAGAGACAAAGACAGAGATAGAGAAGGTGGGCGAACTGATACATGAACCCCCTCACGTGCGCATACACATACACGGGTCTATATGTATGCAGTAAAAGTAGACATATATATATATATATATACGTGTAGGGGGTAGATGTCGACAGATACGTATATATACATATGTATGTATATAGTACCGGTCGCCATATATATACGTACGTATAAAGACACACATACATACATAATATATATATATATATCGCAATGAAGGAGAAGACTCAAATAGAGAAGCAGGAAGAAAAATATTACCTCCCGGTGAGCCGTCGTCCGAGCGTAGCTGCAGGAAGGGCAAGTGGGCGTCATCTAAGACCGCGTCTTCGCCGAACAACTGCAGCAGCACCGTCACACCGTCCATACGTCCAGCAGCAGCAGCAGTGGGAAGCAGCAATAATAGCAGCAGCAAGAAGACAAGCAGCAGCAGCAACACAGAGGACAGCACAGGAAGCAGCAGTGCAAAGAGCAGCTGCAATACCAGCCGCAGCAGCAGCAACAACAGCAGCAGCGGCAACAGCAGCAGCAACAACAGTAGAGAGAAAAGGACGGGAAGCAGCAACGAAAACAGGAGCAGCAATAACAGCAGCAGCAGGAGCAATGACAAAATAGGAGCAGCTGCAGTTGCAGCAGTCCTCTTTTGCTACAACAGCTGCAATAGCAGCAGCACTAGCAACACAGGCGGCAGAAGTAACAGCAGCGGCAGTTGCAGGGACGACAAAAACAGTCGCAGCAGAAGCAGCAATCCCAGCAGTGACAATAACAGCAGCAGCAGTCGCATTCGCAGGAGGACAGCGCGTCGCTCAAAGAGCGGGAGAGAGAGCTGCTGCACTCGGAGTCGACGAAGAAGGAGAGAAAAATCAGCAAAGCGAAGAGCAGCAGCAGGTCAGGCGCGCAGGGAGAGCAGCCGCAGCAGACAGCTGCCGATGAAGACGCAGGGTCGCGCAGCAGCAGAAACGCAGCCCTGCAGCAGCGACGCAAGGGACGCATAAAAAAAAGGAGAGAAAAGAAGCCCGAGAGGCGGCGAACGAGCAGAAGGCGAAGAACGCCAGCAGCAGCAGCAGTAAACGCGGCAGCAGCAACATTAAGCCCAGCAGCAGCAGCAGTAAACGAGGCAGCAGCAGCAGTAAACGCCGCAGCAGCAGCAGCAGTAAACGAGGCAGCAGCAGCAGCAGTAAGCGCGGCAGCAGCAGCAGTAAACGCCGCAGCAGCAGCAGTACACGCAGCAGCAGCAGCAGTAAAAGCAGCAGCAGCAGCAGACGTGGAGGCCAGGCAAGAGAATAAGACGCAGACAGGTGCCGCGATTCATTGCCCGGCATCGATACACACGTGCGGAGAAATTTATCGAACAAGCATACAGAACACTTGTTCATATCTACAAATATACATGCCCACACATATATACATATATAGACATACAGATAGAAAGACAGAGAGATAGAGAGAGAGACGTATACGTTATATAGACAGAGCGACACATACGTCTGCATCCCCCACACATATTGAGAAAAACAGATGCCTATATAGATATACAGAAAAAGCAAGACGCAAGCACTCCTCCCTATACGTACCTACACAGAGAAGGAGACCAAAAAAACAGGTACACACGTATATATAGACAGAGATATACACGGAGACATCCTCACATATACATATATAGAGAGATACATATATATACATATATATATATATATGTAGTAGAGGGAGACACAAGTAAGCATCCCGGTATATATGTATATATAGAGTCACAAAGGAAAAGAAAGAGAGAAAAAGAGACATATCCACATATGAAGACAGAGATACAAATGCGTACATCCCTATATATATTGATGTAGGTAGGTACGTACAGAGACCAAGAGACATGCACACATATATACGTATGTACATATATATATATATGTGTGTGTGTGTATCTCTCTGTCTCTCTGCATATATGCTTATGTATGTTAACGGAGAGATAGATACGTCCAGATGAATATATACAAAAACAGAGACATACACACCCCCCCCCCCGCCCAGACATACACGTGTCTGCGTAGAGGTGTGCTGCTACAGCCGTGCCGGGTTGCGCCCGCATACATCTGTGCCGAAAACGAGAAAAAAAAGAGAAGAAGAGATGGAGAAGAAGAAGTGGAAGGGAGCGGATAAAAGACGGAAAAGAGAGAGGGCCAGCGGGAGGGAAAGACGGAAGCGAAGGACCCACTCCGCGGACGTAGGAGGGCTTGACGTGCTCGCCCACGTAGAGAAGAAGGGCAGTGCCCAAGTCACAGAGAAACACGCCGTCGGAGGATATTTTGACTCCCGTTGCTGCAACGGAGTCCGGAAGGTAAACATTGTCCCCCACGCCCGTTGGCTGCCCGGCCTGCACCACACCGCAGCAACAGCAGCAGCAGCAACAGCAGCAGCAGCAGCAACAGCAGCAGTAACGGCAACAGTGGAAACAACACACCTGGTGCACCTTCGCAGAGATGCAGAATCTCTGCGAAACATGTTCAAATGTTTCGACCGAGCCACGTATCGGTCGGGTGTGTGTGTCTGTGTGTGAACACTTCTTCTTTAAGAGAAAGGGCACCGGTAAAAGAAGTGCGGATACGTATACACACACACACGTGTGTATATACAGACGCAGATAAGATACATACAGACACACATAAAGAAAAACAGCACGCACGTGACGAGGTGTCCATATATCTCTCTGTGTCTCTGTCTCTGTATATACGTGAATATAGATAGATACCGCTGTACATATATACACATACATCTATAGATATATATAGATAGATTATATGTATACACACACACAAATGTATACATAGATACATATGTATGTGTGTGTGTGTGTGGATGAGACGTAAAAGGAGAAGACACCCACGAGGACGAAGAGCAGCACGTGCATGAGTGCTGCCCTCCTCTTCCTCCCTCCACGAAGAAGAGAAAATGTTCGCTACCCCCCCTCTCTACTGCATATGCGAAAACACACAGACACACATACTTACAAATGCAGACATTTACACATATATATACATATATATACACACATATAATATATACATATATACATATATATATACATACATATATATATACACATACCTTACATATATATACATATATATATATACACTTACATATATATATATACATATATATACTTACACACCCTTACACATATATATATATACATAAATACATATATACGCATATATACATATATACACATATATACATGTTTATATATATATGTACATACACATATGTATTTATACACATAAATACACACATACACACGTATACACATACATACATACATATACAGATACTTATATAAACACATGTATATGCAAACAGAAGAAGAAGAAAAGTTGCAACGGACTGCCTCGTCTCCCCGAGGAGATAATAACTCTGCTGCCGGGGTCGCACGGCGTGGGCGCGCTTCAAAACGCCACGGGCACGCAGACAGCCTTTTCTCTTTTTCTCTTCTCTTTTCTTGGGATTTGTTCGAAAGTGAAATGAGGAGAAAAAAAAAAACGGCTGTCTCCCTATAAATGTCCGTATCTGTGAAGGAAATGCACGCAGGTCTTCCTAAACGCGTGCACCTACACATATTCACAAACAAACATTCCTCTCTCTCTATATATACATATATATATATCCACATGAACATATGCTTCTCTCTATATGCGTACATATATATATATATATATGTGCTTCCTTCTACCTACATATATATATATATATATATGTATATATATAAACACACACATCTCCCTCTACGTATGTCACTGTCTCATTTTACAATATATATATATATGTAGATAGATAGATATACACATCTGTTATGTACTCTTCTCCGTATGTATACATACACGTACATGTTTCTCTTCCTCTCTGTCGCTCTATACCCATACATACATATATGTTTTTATATAAGCACAGACGTTTCTCTATGTATATCACTCTCTCTCTCTTTTCATATATACACACATATATATACATTTCTTAGAAGATAAGTACTTCTTCCTCTATATACACACATATACATATACATATATATATATGTATATCTCCGTCTCCGTGTGTAGACTCTCCCAGAGATATATATACAGAGAGCATACAAGCGAGAGACTTCTTTTCCTGTTTTTTTCGTTTTCTTCTCCATCCCTTTCTTCTGCTGCTGCTGCTCGCCTGTCCTCCCTTTCCGTGTCTCTGTTCTTCTCCGTTTTTTTTGTGTGTGTGACTTGCCTTCTTGCGGTGCCCCCGTCCCCCGCGCGGGGCTGAGGCGGCTGGCGGGAGAGAATCGAACTTCCCCTTCTGTCTTACCCGCAGCAGCATTTTCCTTTCGCTTTTTTTCTCCGTGATGGATCTGTGAAGAGGGAACAGTCGCGGATAGAGCAGCGAAGGGTAGGCGTGGACGGGGAGGCCCATGAATCGAAGCAGGTGCCACACCCGCTCGTCTTCGCGCACTTCTGAGCTGCGGAACGCCTGCAGCAAGGAAGACACCGAGCGAGACGGAGGCGCACAAGAAGAGAGGACCACAGCAGCAAAAGCAACTGAAAAAGAAGAAGGGCCAATAAAACGGGAACAGCAAGAAACGCGAAACAGCAGCCACAAAGAACGCAGAGCAGCATGCAGAGAAAGTGGGGAACCCCTGGCGACCGAAAAAAACGACTGAGGATGGGGAGGAAAAAAAAAGAACACGAAGAAGATGAAGAGAAGAAGGAGACGGCAAAGTTCATGTCGCCGAACTTCTTCACGGAGACACGGGGGGGCCCCCCACACATGAGCGCACGCTCTCCAGGAAGGAGACGCACGTCTCCAGCGATACGCGGAGACGCTCGTCAGCGAGGAGACGCGAAGAGAAGAAACGAAGAGGAAACGCATCGACCGGCGCCCCACGGAAGAAGCCGGAAGTTGAAAACGGCGCACACAAGGCGTTGCAAGTCTTTGATATGCGAAAGGGGGGAGCGCAGGACAAGACGGGGCAAAACAGAAGAAGCAGCGGAGGCGAACAGCAGCAAAAGACCGAAGAAGAAGAGGAGAGACCGGAGAAGAAGAGAGCAGCCCGCGGAGACGGAAAGGACAGAAGTGGCACAAAAGGACTCACCAGAAGCGCGACGAAAAAGGGAACAAAAAAAGGAGAAGACGATGAGAGAAATGAGAAGGGGGAGAAACGAAAAAACGAAAAGAACGGCAGAGAGAGACCCGACTTGAAAAAACGAAAAAACTCCGTCCCTCCGTCTCCCCCCGTCTCGCCGTCTCCCCCCGTCTCGCTGTTTCGCGGTGTCTCCCTACCGTTTCCCCCTTTTTTTTTCTGCCTGATTTCCGCTCTTTTCTTCTTTTGGATCTTCTCTTTGACTTCTTCCCGCTCTGTGTTCTCCTCCCTGCTTTGGCGGCCCCGTACAGTGGGAATTGCCCTGTGCATCGTCACAGTCTCTTCTTCTGCGTGGTCTGTTGTTCCGCTGTTGCAAAATTGTATATGTACCACCACCACCACCATCACTGCCGTGTGTGAAGAGAATTTACAGCAAAACTCCCATTTCCCCCTTTCGTGGTCTACCAGTTGACTTCTTCTCGTCCTCCTCTCCGCTCTCTACTCTTGCTGCGTCCGCCGGGCCCTCTCCCCGTCCACGCAGTCGTCTATGTGGTTGTGCTTGGGCACGCAGCAAAAAAACGTCTTTTCCCGCAGCAGACGAGAACGGGACAGAAGAGAAAAAGTGGTGCACAGAGACACACAAACACGCAGCACAGAGAAGAGACGGAGACCGACACAGAGGGAGAGGGGCAGTCAGCAGACAGCTGCTGTCGTCGGCACTCACGGAGGGGGAAAAGCGAACGAAAGGAGGGACGCGGGAAGGAGCAGGCACGAATTTCACGGAAAAGACGGAAACGTGAAGAAGAAGAAGGAAAAGGGGAAGACGCATGAAGAAACGAACAAATCAACGGCGAGAGACAGCAGACGGGGAGAACCGAACGGAGGAGGAGGACGGGGAAGACGACCAGAAGCAGGAAGGGAGAGATCGGAAGACAAGGCAGAAGAAGAACACGAGGGTAGTAACACTTGCCGTCTCTCCTGTTCCTGCTGTTGCTGCTGCTGTTGCTGCTGCTGCTGCTGTTGCTCCTCCCCCTGCTCCTCCTCCTGCTATTGCTGCTGCTATTGTTGCTGCTATTGCTGCTGACTAATTTTACCGAAAAGGAATGAGACCGTTATTCTTTTTGATTTCCGGGTGCCTGCTCCTCTTCCCACTCTTCGTCCTCCCCTCTTCAACTTGTGTTCCCATGCCATACATGCATCTTTCACAGTTGACTTTTGACTTCACATGTGCCTCCTCCTCTCCTCGGCTCGGTGTTGCGTTCTTCTTCTTCTTCCTTCTGCCGCACTGCTGTGCCTTCTGCTGCTGTCCGCCTCCCCCTCTCCTCCCAGGATTCGTTTTTGTCCATTTTCCCCTTCTTCCTTCTTTTCCCTTCTTCTTCTGCTTTTGACGACTCGTGTCTCGCCCGTCCTCTTCTTGAGTTCTACTTTTGCCTTCCGTGTCTCCTCCGCTCCCGCTGCTCCGTCGCTGCGCCCCACTTCTCTTCTCCCACTCCGCAGCTGCTGCTCTTCTTGCTGCTGCTCTTCCTGCTGCATCAGTTCACTTCTGTACAACTTCTCTCTCTCTTCTCTCTGCTCGTTTGTCTCCCCTTCCCCGTCCTTCCCTCTCCGTGTCTCCCTTTATTGTCCCCTCTCCTGTCTCCCGACTTCTCCTGCTGCTTTTCTTCCTGCTGCTTCCCCTGCTGCTTCTCTCCCTGCTGCTTCTCTCCCTGCTGCTGCTCTCCCTGCTGCTGCTCTTCTTCTTCTTCGACTTGTCTCTCTTACGCTTCCACGTCTTCTTAATCTCCTCCCTCTGCGTCTCTGTCTGTGTCTCTTTCTTGTCTTTCTCAGAGAAGAAGCTGGAGGAATAGACCTCACCGCATGCTTGAACATGGACATTATGAAGATGGGGAGAAGTTTGAGAGAATCCGGAAGAATCAGCTGTCCTGCTGCCGAGCTCGCAGCGCACTGCAGTGAAAGACACACACACACGCACAGACATAGATATATGCGTGCACGCATGCATTTGTGTATATGTATATATCCACCTCCACACACATACATATATTTGTGGGGAAATCTTTGGCAAGCAAAAGGAAGTTCTTCCACTTGTTGTTCTCGTCTCTTCTTTGGGAAAACGGAGAAATACATTTTCCAAGAAAGACACATCCACCCACACACACACACCTGCCTGACGCACAGACGCATGCGCGGGCGTCTACCCCTCCTCACATTTCTTGCCCCAAGGGCCCTTTCTCTGTCATTATACTCATCCATAAAACGTATACACACATTACACATACATGCACACATATATACGTAGATATACATACACACGTATATATATATACATATATATATACACATGACGTTACACCTACACACATACATACATTCATATACATATACATACGTGAATACACACACATACACATACAGACATACATATATACATTACAGATATATATAGAGAGAGGTACACACACATATACATATACATGCATATCCATGCATAGACGCATATACTTATGATAGAGAGACACACGTACATCCACACATAGATACCACGGAGACAACAGTTGGGTGGCCGAGAGAAATGGGACGGAGAGATAAACGAACACACGCGGCGAGACGGAGAGGGCGAGGCACGGAGACACCGGCGCAGAGAGGCACACGGAGACCCCCGAGGGAGACGCAGAGGGGGCCCGAGAGAGAGACGGAGAGGCCCGCAGGGAGACACGCGGAGAGGCCCCGTAGGAGACGAGACGCCACGAGGGAGACGCAGAGGGGCCCGCAGGGAGACACGCGGAGACCCCCGAGGGAGACGCAGAGGGGGCCCGAGAGAGGCACAGAGGGGGCCCGAGAGAGGCACAGAGGGGGCCCGAGAGAGACGGAGAGGCCCGCAGGGAGACGCAGAGGGGGGCCCGAGGGAGACGAGACCCCCGAGAGACGCGGAGAGGCCGGCAGAGAGACACACGGAGACCCCCCGAGAGAGACGGAGACCCCCCGAGGGAGACGCATAGGGGGCCCGGAGAGGAGAAA
>KL647300.1:986832-998093 GCA_000727475.1 Sarcocystis neurona | reverse complement strand
CGAGACGCCGTGGCCTGCGCCCCGCCGAGAAGAACTCCCACACATCGCGTGCGTAGAAATGCAGAGAAAGAGACGCAGAAAGGCGGGCAAACATACACGCACACACACATACACATACATACACGGAGAGGGAGACGGAGACACACACATATACATACGCAGACCTATACATGCATATATATAGGAAAGGGGCTCGAACAGGTGCAGGACAGATGGAATGAATAGGGGAAAGACTTCTTCGCTTGTAAAAGAGTCAACGTGTTCTTCACGAGGAAGCCCGGGCCCCATGGGAGAGATGTGTACGCACTGCCACATGCCCAGCATGGAGTCCCCCACACCGGAGTCCCGTCCGCAGACCCCACACACGTACGTATGGCCACTACACTGCAGAGCGACACACACCGCGCGCGTCTCTGCGAGAGAAATACCCACCCGTCGAAGGGGACAAAAAACCCGTGCGTCTCTACTTGTGGAGAGACGGAGAACAGCAACACAGCGAGGAACATGCATGCACGTCTCCTGCATGTCCATACTGTACACACAGACGTGGAGGAAAAGAGAAGCCTGCACATAGACGTACCTGCCGAGAGAGGAGAAGACCGAGTAAAACAAATACGCGGCCAACAAATATACGGCCAACAAATACACGAGAAAGTAAAGGAAATACAGACATATGGATATATGAGGGTGTGGCAGTAGTAGCGGCTCTATGAGTAGACATACTTCGGTGGGAAAAAAAAGACATATATACATAGATTGGCAGAGAGGAAAGGGACACGCAGATATCTCCACAGATTCGTGTATATACGGACGTGGAGAACCAAAACCAAAAATGCACATATATGTGTGTTGAGAGACCCAAAGCCACACACACACACAGAGAGAGAGGAGGAGACGCAGACACACGTGTCTATACACATAATGTGTAGTATGGGAATAGACATATATGCACATACGTATATATGCGTAGACGTGTGGCTTGGTGTTTGTGTGGAGAAGTAGACACCACTACACATCTACGTCTCTCGGAAAAGAAAAACTCCTGCCCTTGTTGGGAGGGTAGCGCCGGGGAGGGACACACATACACATACATACATACGTATACATACACATACATATATACGAGTAGAGAGAAGGGCAGAGAGAAGAGAAGAGGACGTATTGATATACTTCCACTTAAAAACATTTCGTACACTTCTTTTGACTTTCTATATATACGCGTAAGAAGAGTATATGGAGCTCTCCACAGAGTGGCCGCGCGCATGCACATACATCATGTGTATATATATGGATGTTCTTTGCGAGAGAGAGACAAAGATGGAGAAAGGAAAAAGTAAAAAAAAAGTCAATACGAGAGCAGGAGAGATGCATTTCCGTCTCTTAAAAAAAACGGTGACTTCTCTGGCCGCGCGACGAAATACCCGAGACACGCCCCCCCCCCCCCCCCACACACGGACGGACAGCCCATGCAAGAAATAGATATACATACTTCTCCTACGTATTTGCCCACGAACACATGCGAATACACGTATATGTTCATATACCGATTTGTCTCTATATACGTAAACATACGTAGATGTAGTTACCACATTCACATGTGCTGCTCTACGTATACATACACATACATCTATATACAGACATATGTGTCTACACATATATAGACAGAGAGACATATATATAGAGAAATATATATTTACACAGGTATACACATAGATGTGGAGGTATTTATATGTATGTACGTATATATTTGTGTACATAGTGTAGATGTATTCACACACACACACACAGAGATACACGTGTGTATATGTGTGAAGAGTTTGAAGAGGGGCACTGCAGGAGGACGGCTGGCGCGTGGGATGGACGCGGATGAATTTACGCAGAGAACGAAAGGAGGGCAGAGACGCTCGAAAGCGAACTTCGCGAGTGTCACTCCCCACATACGTGCCGTCTCCGTCTCCGTCCATCCCCCCCCCCCGTCTCGTCTCCGCTCGTCGTGACAGCAGCAGAGCAGTCGTGGACGGAGACGGAGACGGCCCTTCCTTTCGAGCTGCTGCTGCTGCGGTCTCCTGGGTGGCACATAAAACATATGGAGGACTTTCCTCTGCTCTCGAGAACACACTGCCTCCACGTCCGTGCAAACTTCAGCAGGACTGCTCCCCTCCCCTACTATCGAGGAGATCCCTTTATATATGTGTGAGATTTTATCGAGGAGACGTGCGCTTCTCCGTACTTCTCCTGCTTCTGCTGGGCCACACACATATCAGCCAATATATCTCTTCCAATGCACCTCTCGAGAACATCACTGTCTTCCACATATATGCGTATGTATGCGTAGGAAAGGCCCGTCGCCCGCCTGCTGCCCTCTCCGTCTCCCTTACGTGGGTTCGATAGGCATGCAGGATGGAGACGAGACGGTCGACGGTCTGCTGTCTCCATGTCTTCTCCCCGCGCAGCAGCATCTTCGCCGCTGTACGGAGCATCAGCGCGGCCGTCGTCTCCACCTGCACAAAGGCGCAGTTCCCCCCACACAAATATATGCAGACACGCACACGGAGACGCCTGCGTCTCTTCTCTGGAGGGGAAGGCAAACTTCTCCCCCGGAAAAGGAGGAAAAGTCTCCAAGAAAAACTCCGAAGAAGGCGCGCGGCGGAACACGCGAAGATTGCGCCCCAAACACATCCGTCTCCATGCGTCGTGCCATGCGTCTTACACACATACACATATATAAATTTTTCTCTCTACTAAAAAATATATGACACTTTCGTCTACGTAAACCTACATATTTGTAGACTATGCATAGATGAAACTCTACATACGTATTTATAGCATATATATATTAGATTCTGATCTATATAAACGTATGTATTCAGCAAATATATATATACATATATATGTGAGACTCTCGTGCACATAGATACATGTACTTATGATACACACATATACATATATATATATATATATTTGTATATACACAGATATATATATATATATGTATATGAGACTCTGGTGTATACAGAGGTATCATTTATAGAAGAGAAATATATATACATATGTATTCGGCTTTTGCTCAGCAGTGGTCTTTCGCATAACTTCCACAAATACGTACATATGTGTGTACATGCATATATAAATTATATATATGTTAGACTCTGGCTCTGGCAATCAATATAGGTGAGGGAGTTCGCACTCATATATATATGTATGAATATAAGAGACATATATTTATACGTCACTCCCCCATGTATACATGTTTGTATACTACCAGGGCAATATATATATGTACTCACTCTCCTGCACAGTATTTCCATTCATATGTACTCTGAATATACTTCCACATACCAAAGCAACAAATATATCCTTCTACACTACTACTACGCGTGTACACTCACGCATACACATACATACACATATCTACCTATCTATATATATATATATCTCTTGTATATATATATGCAAATATCCATATGCACATATATATATATATATATATATAAAGGAAAACACACAGACGTGATGTAGGGGATATATTCTCTCTCTCTTATGCATATGTACACGTATGTCTCCGCTGGGATACAATATACACGCACACACACATATATATACATGCGCACATATATTAACACGTATATAGAGAGAGAGACAGAAAAAGGGAGACATATATGTATATACGTGCGTATAGATACACATATAAATATATATATACAGACAAGTGCACATAGCTGTGTATACATAGATAGGGAGAGAAAAGAAGGTAGAGACATACATATATATATACATACACAGACAAGTCCACATAGGTGTGCACATACATATATACATAGAGAGAGAGATAAAGAGACAGAAAGAAAATATACACATATATATATATGTGGGTATGTATGGACATATATATATATGTACGTGGGTATATAGACATATATATATATATACAGACAACTGCACACGGGAGTGTGTATATAGAGAGAGGAAAAACATATTTATATATATGTGGGTATATATAAACACATATATATGTAAACAGACAACTGCACATAGGTGTATATATATAGATATATAGAGAGACAGCAAAATATATATATATATATGTGGGTATAATAGATACATGGGTGTAGTACTGTATGTTGGGCGAATACCTCATATATAGAGAGAGTTGTTTTATGTGAGAGACTGTGTGTAGTATGTGGATGAGTAGAGGCACCTCATTTTCCTGCAAAAAGTGCGTCTGTGCAGGAGAAGTATTCGAACGGGTTCTGCTGCACCGCGCGCGCCACACCCCCCACACAAATCGCCACGTGTGTCTCCCGGGACGCCATCACCTCCACACATATTACCTGTAGACATATATATATATATGTGTACAGCTTCATATATATATATGTATGGTGATAGAAATCCGTATATATACATTCATATACAGATACTTTCGAGCACACATACATAGGCGTACACATATACATATATACCTATAAAAATACAAACACATACAGATATACAAATATATATATATATATATACAAACGCAGATAGGTGTATATATATAATATATATACACGCGTATAGCGACGTCCATATACATATATATATGTGTGGTAATACCTCTATAGGTAATAGACATATATAGACATCCACGTGAAATACATCCATATACAAATACTTCAAAAAAAGGGATACTTCTTTAAGTTTCTCAGGTACACATATATACATTTTTGAACAGATGCGTCACACAAATATTAGTCTCCCTGAACAGATATACACATATATAGGGATATGGAAACACACCGAAGAAAATGAGGAAGAAAAGACGTATATTCACACAGAGATTTGTATGCAGCTCGCCGAGAAACGGAAAGACAGAAGGGAGTCCCCTTTCGTCTTTGTTGTGGAAGACGCTTACATCATGAAGACACTCTACTGTGACCCGCTTTCACGTGTAACATTTGCTGCTGCTGCTGTCCGTCTATTTTCTCCCTTCCCCTCTTTCTGTGCAGCGCAGGTACTTCGAGTTCTGCTGTTCCGCTTCTCTTTCTCTGGTTGCTGCTGCTGCTGCTTTGCTTCTTCGTCTTCTCCTGCGGCTGCTGCGACGTGTGCTGCTGCTGCTGTTTTCATGTGTTTTTGCCTGTCTCGCCTACCTCGGCAAAACGGAAGAGCGAAGAGAGAGAGAAGGTAATGGGCAAGGAAAGTGTGTGAACTCTCAGAAATCGACGGTAGAAATACCCGTCTTCGTCTTTCAACGGGTGACAGCAGCAACTGCCCCCCGCGCCCGGACGCAGCGGCTGGAGCGGCGTGTACACGCAGACGCACTGTACGTACACCTGCTTCATCGAGTCTAGCCTGTACAGACGCCCCACACATGGAAAATAAAAAAAGGCACGCACCCACCGGTGCAGCACGCATCTCTACTGTCGGCCAAAAAAAGGAAAACGACACGGTTCTTCGGCTGTCTAGACACCGCACGCGCAACAGCATACCCGTGTCCCTTACATATATATATACATATACACACACACACCGGTCAACAGAGAAAGACACATCCACACACACGTATATATATATATATATATAGCGACATTTTTGGCGTCGACGCAGAACACTACATCTACGTGTATATATATATGTATATATATATATGTATAGCCCTACGTACGTATATAGATACGTATATATACTCTCACGCAGATAAGGCTCCTTCTCTGGGGTGGGTGTGGGGAGTGTGTGTTACGCAGAGAGAAAATGAAAGGAAAGTTCTCGTTTTTCATGCCGTACTGTTGATTGATTTTGCAGAGGAAAGCGATAGTAGAGTCGGCGTCGAGGCGAGGAATGCGGAAGGATGACTGGTCGTAGAAAACCCGAGGTCCCCCAAAAGGAGAGAGAATACTTTCAACAGCAATGCCGGTGGTAGCGCGTAGTTTAAACTCGCAGAAAAACGCGAGGGGAGACGTAAGCAGCCTTCGCAAGTCTTCGTAAATTCTCTGGAAGTCTCTGCGGCAAAAACAGAGAAACCAAAAGATATACACACAGAGACAGAAAACGACAGAAGGACTGTAGCTGTGTACGTACATGTGTGGGGATTTCCATTTTTGAAGGTCTTTGTGAATACATACTTGTGAATACATACATACAGATGTATTCCACACACAAAGACATTGATACATACATATGTATATGGATCTCCAATATAGAGACGTTTACAGATGTAAACGTACACATGTACATACGCGTCTGGCAGGTATAGCAAGAGACAGAGAGTAAGATACACTCACACATACATATATATGTATGCGAATCCCTATTACATATATATATATATATATGTACACCGTCGAGTGACGAGGGCACAGGCCTCGGACAGCAGTGAGGGAGACGTCGGGTTTCGGAGGCGACGCATTTTCACACGTCAGAAGAGGGAGGCATGAGGGTGGTGTACGTACACCGGAGGAGGAGAAGATGTGTGCGGCGCCAAGAAAACGGTTGATGGTGTACGTACACCGCCACCAAGCACCTTAGCTGCGCTTGTAGATCACACAGAGACATGTGTGGAGCGCTAGCCCACCATAAATCCCACGAGGCAGTTACTCACACTTGGGAAAAAGATACACACGAAGTCAGAGGAACAGCTGTCGCCTGCGTTTTGTTAAACGACAGGAAAGCACGGCGCGCCTCCGGTGTACGTACACCCAAGCGCGACCTCGTCACGTGTACGAACACCTGAACGCGCGTACGCCCAGACGCGGCGTCGTCGGTGTCGGGGCACCCTCAGCGCGCGGAGTCGTGGGGTGTACGTACATCCGAGAGCGGAGCTTCGTGTGGTGTACGTACACCCCACTGACTTCCTTCGGCTTCGAGGCACAACACTCAGCTACGCCTCTGCAGCTGGCTACGTGGTAGCGACCTGCAGCTTTTGATACAGCCGCTGACACGGGTAATGCACAGCTAGCTACCTCACTCCACAGCTAGCTAGCTCGCTCCACGGCTAGCTAGCTCAATCTACAGCACCGGCACAGCAACACGAGAGACCCGAAGGTGCGCCGCTGAAAGGCTTCTCTGTTGTGTACCCCACGTCACACTCCTCGCGGTGACACTACCCGACCTGCGTCGGGTTGGCTAGCTGCTGAACAGCCGAAAAAAGCGCATGCGCCGAGGGCGCGCTACTAGAGAAATGACATGCACAGAGAAGGAGCCGCTGGGCTACGAGGAAGGCGTAGCTGCGGCGAAGGAGCTGCTGAAGGCGAACGGCTGCGGAGAAAAAACGCAGCAGCAGGTGGGGCAGGTGAGCGCAGCGCTGAAGCGGACTGCCGACGAATAGTGTGCGACGCAGCAAGCTGTCTCGCAAGGAGGAGGACCAGGAGACAGCTAGCTGGTGGCTAGCTGCTGCCACACGGTGGAGACAAAATCGACTTTTCTTTCCCCCCAAAAGACTCACACATCTCCACCTCAACGGTTTTCTGCGTTCTCCACCCTTCAAGCGAATAAAAATTGCGCACGCGCACGTGTACGTCGTAGACGGGGAAAACGTGTGTGGGTGTGGGGCTCTGTGTGTGTGTCTGTGTGTGTGTGTGTTATATAAATATAAGTACAGGTTCATGCAACTTATATGGGCAAGACATGCAAATTTCCACCGCATGCGCGAAGTAGACAACGGGTCGGCGAAGGCGCGAAACGCAGAGAGGAGGGGAGAAGAGAAATCGAGAAGGCCAGAAAGAGAGCGGGAGACGGGGAGGTCACCTCCAGGGGGGAACACCGCGAAGGGGAGACGGACACGGAGACACGGAGACGGGGAGAGAGGGGGGGACGGAGACGGAGAGTCGAAGAGAGGGAGATGCGGAAAGTGAGGAGGGACGCGAAGGGAGGAGACGCGAAGACGGAGAAGACGGAAGGAGACGGGGCAGCAGAAAAGGAGACGGAGACGGGGCAGCAGAAATGGAGACGGAGACGGGGCAGCAGAAATGGAGACGGAGACGGGGCAGCAGAAATGGAGACGGAGACGGGGAGACGGGGAGACACACCCCCCCCTTCCAGGGAGAGGAGAAGACGAAACAGAAGGGACTTTTGGTGAGTACCGAGTCCAGACGAAGTCATGCTGGTAAAAAACTTTTCCTCCGGTTTGGACAGCAACGACTGCAAGAGACTTCAGCAGCATTTTCTCCTTCTTGCTGCTGGGGTACGCGTGCACGTCCACGGAGACGCCGGCGGAGTAGCACTGCAGCAGCAGCTCGTCGTACGCCCCGGCCTGGCGGCCCAAAGGGAGAGACACACGCAGCAAAAAGAAGAAGAAGAAAAGTCAGAAGGACGAACACGCGAAGGAGAAGGACGGTGCAGAAAACGAAGAAGATGAGACACGCAGGTGGCCGGGGAAATCGTGAAGACCGAAAGGAGAAAAACGGAGAGCAAAGGGAGGGGCAGCAGAGAGTCGAAGAGACGGGAAGGGAAAGGAGACGGGAAGCGAAGGAAGAAGAAGAAGAGGACGGGACCGGATAAGACGACGGAAACGAAGAAGAGACACATAAAGACAAAAAGAGTGGGGGGGCCGTTAGGGGGGAAGCGAAGCAGAAGAAACGGGAAATGGAGAGTGCACACGGACGAAAAGGACACGGAAACGAAGACAAGAGCCAAAAGAACGGAGATAGGAGAAGAAAAGGAGACGAGAAAAAAAGAAGAAGAGAGGAAGAAATGATGACGCTGACGCTTCTCTTCTTGTGTTTGTTTGCAGGGAAAGTGTTGCAGCAGCAGCAACAGCAGCAACAGCAGCAGCAACAGCAGCAGCAACGGCAGCAGCAGCCGAGACGTGAAGAAGTGTCGGTTCAAATTGTTCTTCCTTCTGCTCCTCCTCCTCGTCGTCCCTCCCCACCTTCTTCATGAATTACAAGCGTACATCATTGACATTGCCTCACATAAATACTTCAAAACTTTACACACATACGCATGTACATACATATGTATGTACAGGGAGAGAGAAGGGTCGTAATACGAGTATATACGTATTCAAATATATACATATAGGGAGAGTGGAAGAGATAGAGAGAGAGAGTTATACGAATATACACGTATTAAAATCTGTGTATATACATATATATATATATATTTGTACGTATTTACATCTCCCTCCCTATATATATATGTAATATATAAATATACATATAGAGAGAGTTACAGAGAGAGAGGTAATTACATATATATATGTATATACACGTATTTACAATATATTCACATCTACATATATCTGTCTATATATATATATATTAACATATATGTGACATATGTATATATATATACATATAGAAAGAGTTAGAGAGAAACAGAGACAGTTATATGAATATACACGTATATTAACCTGTTTGTATATATATATGTATATATGTATATATATTTGTACGTATTTATATATACTTCATATATATATATGTATAGAGAGCGACAGAGTTAAAAGGAGATAGTTATATCAGTATACACGTATTTAAACATATATATATATGTTTGTATATACAAATATCTATATGTGTATATATAGAGAGATAATTAAATCAATATATAAATATTTAAATATATACATAAATATATTAGTACACATATATATATGCTACGTAAACGTAATATATATTAGTACATATAGAGAGAGATAGTTATATCAAAATATACGTATAAATAGATATATAGATATAGATACATTTGTATATATTGATATATATATGTAGCATATATATGTAAGGAAATATGGAGAGATTTTGTGTGTCGAAGAGTATACGTCACAGCTATTGTAGCGGAAGCTGGGACCTGGTTGGAGCACGGGCGTCATCGACACGGAAGACGTCGTCTGTTAGTTGAAGAAGCAGAAAATGGCAACGCAAGAGAGGAAGACCGGGAAGAAGAAGGCGACGAAGAAAAAAAGGAGACGCAGCAGGCAGAGGGGTGTTGTTCAGAAGAGGTGCAGCAAAGGAAGCAAAGCGGGAGACGACCACCAAAAGAGGAGGGAAATGCTGCAGAGAGAAGAAAATACGGAGAAAAAAAAAGGCGGAGGGCAGCGACCGAAGGAGACGGAGACGGAGACACGGAGAAGTGTGGGGAAGGGGCAGGGGAGGCGGGGCCACCACAAGAGAGACGGATAGAGACGGGGGGCGGAAGAGCGGCGGCCAGAAGGGAGGAAATTCGGAGGGGATGCAGCAGAAGAGAAGACGAAGAGAAGAGGAGCGCAGTGTCTCCGTCCCTTGGGAGCAGTAAATTCGCAAAGGAGAGCAGCAGGACGAAGAGACGAGACGCGAAAAGAGCCGGAGACAAAAAGGCGGACGAAGGCGATACCTGCTGCACTTCGAAAGAGGCGTCGCGAACACCCGTCGTCTCCTTCCCCAACGCTTCCTCCTTCAACGCCCCAAAACCTGCGCAGCAGAACGGACAAAAAAGAGACAACCCATGCCCCTGCGCCACGCAGCACACAAAAAAAAGAAGGCACAGCAGCAGCAGCAGCAAAAGGCACAGCAGCAGCGAAAGATACGGCAGCAGCAGCAGCGAAAGATACGGCAGCAGCAGCAGACGAAAAGGAAGAGAAGAACGAGAAAGAGAGAAGCCGCCGCACGCGCAAGAGATACGCACACATATATACGTACACATATATACATACGCATTCACACACAAGGATATATATACATACATACACGTATATACATATACATGTGCGTACATGCATATACATATACGTACACATACATATACATACATATACATACATATACATACATGTACATACATGTACATAGATATACATACATGTACATACACGTACATACATATATACATATATGCATATATACGTACGCTCATGCATATACGCCTATATAGAGGGGGGTGCGTCTTTTTCGTGGGGAGAAGAAGAAGACCAGGAAGAGGAACACGAAAAGCAGGAAGGCGAAGGAGAAGAAAATGTCGGTGGGTTGGCTTCCCGACAGCACAAAATTTCGGCTCCGCCTGCCCGTAGGACAGTCACAAGTGATACATATACGCACACCTATACATATACACATACACATATATATATACATATACATACACATACATATACATACACATATACATAAATACACATATACATACGTATACATATACATATACATACATATACATATACATACATACACATATACATACACATACACAGACATATACATATACATACATATACCTCTACATGCATATACATATACATCCATATATGTACATATACATACGCACACATACATATATATATAGGTAGATACGTACAGAGATTCACACAT
>KL647300.1:973850-985715 GCA_000727475.1 Sarcocystis neurona | reverse complement strand
ACACACATATATATATATATATATAGGTAGATACGTACAGAGATTCACATATATATATATATAGGTAGATACGTACAGAGATTCACATATATATATTGGAAGGGATATGTGCGTGGTGTTTTGAAAGAGGGTACCGTAGTTGGGTGGGCGGGAGTAGAAAATTTCGACGGCCCCCCCTGCGCCTCGAAGCGCGACGAGTTCGACTGCAATTTTGAGGGCCGCGTTGCCCGCCGCGCGCTCCTCGGCGTCCCGGACGATCTCCTCTTCCACCACCCGGGGCAGCTTCTCCACCACTTCGAGCAGCTGACCAAAAAATTCACCCCATCCACACACATGCATGAAAATGCAGCGGAAACCGGACACACACCGAGCCATGCACGTGCGTCTAGAAAGACAGAGAGAGAGACACATCGGCAGCAGAACAGAGAGACGCGGAGACACGCACACACACCTGGGTAATACACACAGAGGGAGACACACATACATATGTGCCTCCACACAAACGTATCCATATATATATATCTGCATGCACAGAGAGAGACGGAGATACAAAGACAGGGAAATACACATGTGCCCACATAAATATATATGGAGAGATAGAGGGAGACGGAGACACACAGAGAGACGGACATCTATATATACACATACATACATATATATATATATATATAGACAGAGACAGACACCTATGTGTACATAAATATATAGAGAGAGATATATATGTGTAGATGAATATAAATTGCTGTATCCCTTGCTCTATTGCTTTATGTGTATTAATCGCACAAGTATATACGTGAGTGTGAAGACTGCGACTCGTGTTGGTCAGCAGGTGGACGGGAGAAACGGAGACAAAACGACTTCTGTCCCTCCTCTGTTTCTCTTCCTTTCTCTCTCTGTATCGCCTCATCTATCTATCCCCCTATATCTACAAACCTATACAAACACATATATATACGTGAATCTCCATGACTCGTACCCCGAAGTTCTACTCTTCCGATTCTACCGTCTCAGTAGTACATATGTATACATCTATACATATATATATATGTGCAGGTGTAAGGACAGCGCAGTGCATACCGTATACGTATATACGTATCCATATACATATATGTATATACATACAGACACACATACAGAGAGAGAGAGAGAGAGAAACATACATATATATATATGTGTATATATATATGTATATGTACACTACTCCACGTACACACACATACAAATGTATGGGAATATAGCGACAGGAGTGCGTACCACACGTATGTGTGTTTTCTATAGGAGTGTATATGCATAAGTTCATACAGACTTCATCTCGATAGTAGTATCTACTGCTGCATCCCTCTTCATATACGGACGAATCTCCCCATATATATATGGATGGCCTTATGACGGCTGCGGAGCCGGTGGCACCGGTGACGGAGACATGCATGCGCGACCGAACGAAGAAGGGAGAGGCTCTTTTGATCGACGCAGCAGCAGCTTCCAGGAAGACCGGCAGCAGATGGAGAGACGTGGACGACTTCGACGCATGCAGACACATTGAGAGAAGCCCAGGAAATGCCTTCCCATATATATATGAGGCATGCATTGAGAATTTTTATGTGTGTGTATATATATGGAAGGGGGGGGGGAGACGGACCTGGGCGTGCTGGCAGGGCAGGTAGAAAAGGGAGTCGACCGGGGCCGGCAAAAACGGGTCATCCACCTCCCCGACCGAATACATCTGCAGCAGAAAACGTGCTCATCTCTACCACGATCCACACATACATACGTACATACATACATACATGTACATACATACATACATACATGTACATACATACATACATATACATACATGCATACATACATATACATACATACATATACATACATACATATACATACATGCATACATACATATACATACATACATATACATACATACATATACATACATACATACATAATATATAGATACATATACATACATACATATACATACATACATATACATATATACATACAATTATATGCATGCCTCATATGTATATATGTGAATAGGGATACGTATATATGCAGTGACAATATGCATCTGTGTAATACATTTATAGAGAAAGAGAGAAACGTATGTAGATCTCTGTACAGCCAGAATATATATATGTAGGGTAGCCAAAGAATACGCATATGTGCCTACATACTATTCCCATACTATCCATACCCGCAAGGCACTTCTACTCATACATATAGAGAGCTACACGTGTATATATATTGTATAGCCATTTGATGCATGCGTCATATATAAATCTATGCGTATATACAGGCGCAATAGATAGGAGAACAGAAAACAGACATATATATGTATATGGAGAGAAGACGTACATGTCTACATACGAGTCCCAAAGTATCCACACACCCACAAGATACTACTACACATACACATACACAAATACATACATATAGAGAGGTATACATATATACGTACCCATGCATACGTTTACACTTGGCACTCCTTTGATGAAAATTACGTACAGTGGTGTACTAGAGAGCCTCATGTATACAAGTACATCTGTCTCTATATACAAACGAATATACGAATATATATATACACAAATGTTTACGTATGGGTATACGTGTGTCTCTATGTATGAATATAGAGGGAGACAAAGATTAGCATATATAGACAAAAAACACACGTGTGTGGAAGCAGATACTTTTAGCGGAAGAAGTGGATAACGAGGGTCATCCCCATCGACGTGCTGTTTGGATGTGAGCCACGTACACCCACACAAAAACGTCTGCATGCGCTCCTCCTCCATATATACCCACACATGTATATACGGCTCATACTCTCCCTCACTTTCAATACATCTATCTAGATATGTATCAACGAACATTTGTTATTGTGAGGCAAAAGGACGAGGTAGTTGTGGAGAGAAAAGAGAGAGTTTCTGCCCGTTCTTCCCGTACATGAAATTTTGTACTTCTGCTGCTGCTGCTGCTGTCGGCGCCTCTTCCTGCCGTTGCTTCTCGGCCTGACCGCCGTAGATCCGCATACGCAGCAGGGCCAGCGCCGGCTGCAGGAGGAGGAAGCGGGTAGGCTGCAGCTGCAGGAGGAGGGGGGAAGGGAAAAGGAGCAGGTCCTGCAGCAGGAGCAGCAGCAGCAGGAGGAAACGCATGCGCAGCGGCAGACGCATGTTGTGCTACACCTGCCGCGGCAGGGTCGCAGTGGCCAGAGGCGGGAGCAGCAGCAGGAGGCGGAGAGGACGCAGCAGCAAAGGAGGACGTTTCTTCTTTCTTGGGGAAGAAGAAGAGTCGGTCAGTATACAGAAGGAGAGCAATTTCAACGTTGAGGAAATTTTTCCTGATGCTGCTGTCTCTGCTTTTCGCCGCTTGAAGCGACGTCCGCAGCAGCTCGGCGACCGCGTGCAGGACGCTGTTGCAGAAGTTGGACCGCGCGGCAGCTGCTGACGCGTCGACCACAAAAACGAGACACGGGAAGCGGCGCAGCTGTCGCAGTTCTTCTTTTCTCTCTTCCTCTTCTCTTGCTGCCGCGGCTTCTACTTCCACCTGCTGCTGCTGCTGTTCCTGCAGCCACGCCGTTGCTGCACCTCCGCCGAGCGACGCAGGCAGCCCATTCCCGAAGAAATCTGCGGTCGACCCAGCAGCAGCGCTGGCTTCCTGCGGCAGCACAGGAGGCATCCCAGGGGCCCCCACATAAGCAGCAGCTGCAGGCATTCGCGGCCCTGCTTCGCTTCCTCCTGCTGCTGCTGCTCCTGCTGCCCCAAAAGAAGAGTAGTAGGCGCTGTGACTCGGCAATGAAGCGAAGTCACCACCCGGTAGAAGCCGCGAGGTGCCTCCAGCAGCAGCAGCAGATTCTTTTCGATGTGTCCTCGGCGCAGCTTTCTCTCCCTCTCCTTCTCTGTGTCCTGCGGCTGCTGCAGCAGGTAAAGGAGCGGCAGCAGCAGCCGGACAGAGGTGCGCAGCAGCTGCTGCTTCTTCAAGACGCGCGTTATATTCCGCAGGCGCAACGAAGTCAACACTTCCCTTCCATAGTTCCTGTCTCTCTGGCACCGAACAGCAGCCGCTGCAGCAGCTCACAACTTCTTCTTCTTCCTCTGCTCGTCCGTCGCCGCCTTCTGCAGCGTCTCGACCTTCCCGGCAGCGTCTGCTGCTTCTCCCTGCCGAGAACGGCGCACGTCTTCCGCTGCTGCAGCTTCTCTCTCCTCCTGCGGGCCCTTCGCCGACTTCTTCCTCTTCGTCCTCCTGTGCCGCTGCTGCTGCCCCCGGCGTCTCTCCTCCGCCTTTCTCTTGCTGCTGCTGCTGCTGCGACACACTGCGACCGTCTTCCTCGCGGCGTCGGCTGTGCGCCCCCGCGTCGCGTCTCCGGCGGCCGCCCTGTCGGCGCTGCTGCTGCTGTCTCTTGCACCTGGACGAGCAGGACTCGTGCAGCAGGTCTCTGTATAAGTGAAGCGCTTCCATATAATACCGCGGAAGGAGGAAATGCTGCAGGCACAAGTTACAGACACACTCGCTTCCCTCGGCTGCCCACGACATGAAAGGGTTGATATAGCATCTGCATGTGGGACATCGCACCGGTCCGCCGCCGTCTGCTTCCCCCTCCCGCTCTTCGTCTTTGTCTGCTGCTGCTGAGGAAGCTTCTCTGCAGTCTCCTGCTCGGTGTCCCCGCCGGCGTGCGCTTCGCGCATGCGGAGAGGAGACGGCGCCGCGCCGGTAGAAGCTGCTGCTGCCGCCGTGGCGTCCCTGCTGCGTCTGCAAGCCGTACGTCGTCTTAGGGGGCGGATACTCTTCTTCTTCCTCTTCTTCCTCCTCCTCTTCTTCGCTTCCTTCTGCTGCTGTTCCTGCCTTCCTGCTGCCGCCCTTGCCCACTCCTCCGTAGTAGTAGTACGCAGCAGCCGCGTGCGAGAAGAGCTGCAGTGCCGCGGCGTAGGGACGAGCGCCTTGCTGCTGCTGCTGCTTTTTCTTCTTCTTCCGCTGCTGGCGCTGCAGCAGCCGCCCCATCTGCTTCCGGTACCTGGTGAACAGCGGTGACGACGCGGTCAAGTCGACAAGCGGAGGCTCCTCTTCGAAGGGCGCATGCACCGGCGCAAACGGCTGAACAAGCACGCCGAGCAGCAGCGAAGAAAGAGAAAGCGAATGTGTCATCGCCGGCAGATGATTCAGCGTGCAGCGGATATAGCGACAGGAGCTGCTGCCGCGGTCCACGACCGTATAAACTCCCCCAGGTGCAGGCGGCAGATTGTATTTATCCGTCTCATACACCCGGCCCCCCTCCTCCTGCACCGCCTCGCTTCGACTTTCTGGCCGCGGAACTTGAGAGGGATCTATCCTTGAACTCGACGAACGGCTCAGCAAGTACACACATGGCTGCTGCTCCTTCTCTCGGTCCGGCTCTGCCTCCGCCACTCCCCCTCCTGCAGTGCTGCTGCTGCTGCTCCTACTCTCCGACAGCAACGAAGACCCGACCGCCGCGCTCCCTGGCGCCGCGCTGTCCAGCGTTGCGCTTCCGGCTTCCTGTCTTGTTGCTGCTGAAGGGTCATTACTGCGTGTACGGTGGGGCCCGGCAAAGTTGCTGCTGTTGCTGCTTGCGTTGTGGAGAAGGCTGTTGCTGGTGCTGTGACTTGCGTAGGGGGGGGCGACGGCTTCGCTGCTGCTGCTGCTGCCAGAGGTCGGCGGAAATGTAGGGGAGGCGAGAAACGCCGTGCTGCTGTCGCTGCTGCTGCCGCTCGAGAGCGAGGGATCAAACACGGTGCGGCTGGGGGTCTGCGTCGACGGCGGGACGGACGGAGGGGAGGCCTGCAGGAAGCTCGTCGAAGCAGCAGCCGAAGGAGCGGCCGAAGCCGCTAGATAAGAAGCGGGATCTGCAGCAGCTGGGAAAGCAGGAGATAGTGAAGAAGAAGAAACAGCGGAGGACGACAAAAAAGAAGAAGAGAAGGCGGCAGTTGAAGAAGAAACATCCCCCCCGGCAATGTGTGGAAGCGACTGTGAGGAGGAGGCAGCCGAGGAAACAGCAGCAGCAGGAGCTGCTGCAACAGCAGGAACTGCTGCAACAGCAGGAACTGCAGCAACAGCAGGAGCTGCAGCAACAGCAGGAGCTGCACCAACAGCAGGAGCTACAGCAACAGCAGGAGATGCGGGAGCAGCAGGAGGTGGGAAAACGGGCGCTGCTGGCAGGAACGAAGAAGCGGAAGGTGGAGCAGGAGCAAAGACACCAGAAGGAAAGGCGAGAGAAGAGGGAAAAGTCCCATTGCAGTTGCTTTCGAAGGAAGGAGAAGAAAAGGGAGCTGTTCCTACTCGTGTGGCTCCGGCAGCAGTTTTATTTGTCCCCAGCAACGCGGCTGCTGCTGCGGCTCCATCCTCCCCCCCTGCTGTTGCTGCAGCTGCTGCGGAGTCTGCTGCTGCTGCTGGTTCCCCAAGAAGCGCAGCGGGACCCACGAGCGTACAGCTGCTGCTGCTGTTTCTCACCGCGCCTGTCGTTGAAAGCTGTGGCGGGGCGGGGGTGTAGAACGGCTGCTGCTGCCGTCCAGGGTGCTGCTCCCTTCCCTTTCCTTCTTGCAGCTCTTCCTCAACCCTTTGCTGCTGATAGATCTGCTGGTAAACCCGCTGATCGATCTGTTGCTCCTGCTGCTGTTGCTGCAACACCTGCTGCTCATCCACGTGCTGCTCCTGCTGTTTCCGCAGCACCTGCGAGTTTTGTTCTTTAATCCACGCCTGCTGCGGTGCATCCGCAGCAGCCGCGGTAGAACACTTCGCTGCTGCGGGGAAGTCAGGCCACGGCCCGCGCGAAGCAGCTGCAGTAGGAGCAGCAGAATCGGTGGAAAGAGGAGCAGAAGCAGCAGGAGACGCGCCGAAGCCGGCAGCAGGAGGCGGGGCAACAGCAGTAGCAGCAACAGCAGGAGCAGGAGCAGCAGGAGCAGGAGCAGGAGCAGCAAAAGCAGGGGCAGCAACAGTAGCAGGAGCGGGAGAAGCAGCAGCAGCAGGAACGGCAGAGGAATGAGCGGGCTGCATGCAGAGAGAAGCAAACGCCCGGGTGATACGTTGCTGCTGCTCATTATCGTCGAAAAAAAGTTCGCGGGGAGTGGGACGCTGCGTCTGCACCCCGCCGTTTTGCTCGTTTTCGCTCTGCAGCTGCTTCGGCTGTTTCTGCTGGTGCTGCTGCTCCTGCGTGTGTCCTTGCTGCTGTTGCTGCTGCCATGCAGCTGCTTGCAGCTGGTACTGCTGCCGGAGCGCTTCCTCCTCCTGCTGCTTCTTCTTCGCCTGTGCTGCTGCTTCTCCGTCCCGCTGCCGTTTCTCTACCGCCTGCTGCTGCTCGACGGCCTGCCACCGCTCCTCCTGCCACTGCCGCTGCCATTGCTGCTGCTGCAGTTCCTCCCTCTGCTGCTGCTGCTCCTCCTCCTGTCCCGTCGGCCGCTGCGGCTCGTGGAAGTAACGAGGGGGAGAAGCTTGGGGCTCAGCTGCTGCTTCTGCAGGAGAATCTACGCCTGAGACGCGTGTGCTGCTGCTTTCTCCCGCACTGCTGCTGCCTTCTGCGCTGCTTCCTTTGCCAAGTTGCTGCTGCTGCTGCCCGTTCAGTGCTCCTCCTCGCCTCTCCTGCTCTAGCGCCGCAACCCCTTCCTGCTCTTGCATTTCCCGCTGCCGGGAGGCGTGTTGCTGCTTCTGCTGTTCCTGCAGTCCAGGCCCTGCTGCTCCGCACAGTCCCTGTTGCTGCGACGCTTCAAGTAGAAAGTGTTGCTGCCGCTGCTGCTCCTCATACGCATGCTGCTGCTGCGGCGGTGTACACCTGGTCTGCTGCTGCTGTTCCTTGTACACCTGCTGCTGCTGCTGCAGGCGTGACGGCTGCTGCTCGTGCGGCACGTAAGGCTGCTGCTGCACCTGCCTCGGGTGCTGCACCGCAGACGAAGCCTGCTGCTGCTGCCCCTCATGCTGCTGCTCCTCCTCCTCACACCGATGCTGCTGCTGCTGCTCGTACGGAGGCGGCTGCTGTTGCACGTGATGCTGCTGCTGCTGGTGGTACGTCTGCTGCCGCTCAACTGCAAACTGCTGCTCATTTGGATGCTGCTGCTGCAAGTAATAACTCGCCTGCAAGCTCGTCGCAGCGCGAACGGCCTGCTGCTGCTCCAGCCGCGCAGGAGCCGGTAGCTGTTGCCCAGCAGACGCCTCACCAGCAGCAGCAGGACCAGCAGCGGTACCTGCAGCAGCAGGAGCAGCAGGAGGGGCACCAGCAGCAGCAGGAAAGGCAGCAACATCAGCAGTGTCGACACGACGGTGAAGCGAGGCGGCGGCCCCAGCAGCAACAGACGAGGCCGGCCGTTGTGCGGGACCCGACGGCACAGCTGCAGCAGGTGCTGCTGCTTCGAACGAGCTCAGAGACTTCCTCAACACTTGCTGCTGCTGCTGCCTCCCTTCCTCCCTTTCTGAAGCATCTCCCCACATATGCTGCTGCTGCTCCTCCCACATCTCACCCCACGCCCGCTGCTGAGGTTGCTGTTGCTGCTGCGGTTGCTGCTGCTGCTGCGGTTGCTGTTGCTGCTGCGGTTGCTGTTGCTGCCACTGCGGCTGCTGTTGTCGCCACTGCGGCTGCTGTTGCTGCCACTGCGGGTGCTGTTGCCGCTGCTGTTGCGCTTGTCCGTACACATCAGCCCAGCTAGCCTGCTGCTGCTGCGCCGGAGCATCAACAGCAAGCCGCGGCTCCTGCTGCACCTGCGCGCCAGACGTCCCCCACGCCGTTCGCGTCGCGTCCCCCTGCTGCCACCATCCACTGCGCCGCTGCGAAACGTCCTGCTGCTGCTGCTGCAAAAAGTCCTGCTGCTGCTGCAGAAAGTCCTGCTGTTGCTGCAGAATGTCCTGCTGCTGCTGCTGCAAGAAGTCCTGCTGCTGCTGCGTCTGCTGCTGCTCCTGGAGTGTGGAAAGCCGCGTGGCTGCGCTTGGGCGCAGCTGCTGCTGCTGCTTGCGCCAGACCGGCTGCTGAAACTCGTGCGGCTGCTGCTCCTGCTGCAGCTTCTGCCAGCTCTGCTGCTGCTGCAACTCGAGCTGCCGCTGCTGCTGCACGTCGAGCTGCCGCTGCTGCTGCACGTCGAGCTGCTGCTGCTGCTTCACGTCGAGCTGCTGCTGCTGCTGCATGTCGAGCTGCTGCTGTGGAAACGTGAGAAGCTGCGGCGCAGGTGAGGCGTCGAGCGGCGGGGGAGCGAGCTGCTGCTGCGCCCACAAGAAGCCCGCATTCATTTGTTCTACGACTTCTCGCTGCTGCTGCTGCTTCTCCCCCTCCTTCTTCTCCAACTTTTCCTCCTTCCTCACCCCACCTGGTACGTATTGCTGCTGCTGCTGCAGCGGGTACTGGGGCTGTGTTACATGAAGAACCGACCCCGGCGCTGCTGTGCGCTGCTGCCCTATCAGCCGCGCGTGGTGCTGCTGCGCCGGTGCTCCTGTTTGTCCCTGCTGCATTTCCTGCCGCTGCTGCTGAAGCAGTTGCTGCTGTTGAAACAGCTGCTGCTGCTCGTCAAAAGCAGAGGGAGGAGGCATGGGGCCTGCGGACGCCGGCCACGAGCCGCAAGCTGCAGCGCGGTGCGTCTTCATGACTGCTGCTGCTGCTGCAACTGTCTCTGCTTCTGCTGCTGCAGCAGCAGCAGAACAAAGAGGAGAAGCTACCTAGGTGGAGGGCTGTTGTCGTTCCTGCTGCTGTTCCTGCTGCTTTGCTTCTTGCCCCTGCTGTCGCTGCGCTACCTGCTGCGGTCCCAAGTTTATCGAAAAGTGTTCCTCTTGCGGTTCTTCTCTTGCTGCGAATGAACTCTGCTGCTGCTGCTGCTAGGAAGCCACCGGCTATCTCGGCTCCTGTTTCAGAGACGTCTGCTCCTGCTGCTGCTGCGCCGCTTTCGGCTGCTGCCGCTGCTGTTGCGACGTTTCCTGCTGCTGGTGTTGCGACTCTTCCTGCTGCTGCTGCTTCTTTCCCTCCGGGGGATGCAGAAGCTGCTGTCTGCCCCCTGGCGCCACCGTTTTCCCTCTTCCTCTTTCTGCTGCTGCTCTTCTTCCTGTCGTGCCCTGCCTGCTGCTGCTGCACAGGTCGACTCCCCAGCAGCCGTTCAGCAGCGCGAGGCAGCTGCTGCCGACGCGGCGTGCCGCCGTCTCTTCCGCGTCACCGCAGCAGCAGCAGAAGCAAGCAGCGGCAGAGGGAGAAGCAGCAAAGCAGAGCGAGAAGCAGCAGCGGCAGCAGGAGACACAACAGCAGTAGGAGGCAGAGCAGCGGCAGAAGACACAGCAGCAGGTGGGCGAGACCCCAGAGCGGCAGCAGAAGGAACAGCAGCCGCAGGAAGAGGACGCGCAGCAGCAGCAGCAGGAGCCGGTGGAAGACGATGCAGCAGCGACCCAGAAGGAAGGAAAAGGTCAGGCGATAAAGCTGCAGAGGAAATGATTAGCCACTTTTGCTGCTGCGTCTTCGTCGCGTCTCCAGCAGGAGGAGCAGCAGCAGCGGCGGCGAAGACACGCGAAGAAAACGAACGCTGCCCCCCTCGCTGCGGGAAGGTGTCCAGAGGATCTACCAGGAAGACGAAGGAGAGCAGAAGGGGAAGAGACGAGGTGTACAGACACCCGGTGGACTTTCTTCGCCCCAAAAGACGGAAGCGAATCGCGCAGGAAACTCATCGATGCATCTTAAAGAGAGGAGGAGACGGACACTCATTCCGATATATATTTACATGTGTTATGTTGGGGCAGCTGTGTGAACGTGGGGGGTCCAGGAAGCAGCAGCAGGAAAATCGAAAGGAAAAACATGGGGACAAACAGCGATGATGCGGCCAACATTTTAATACGTACATATATATATGGACTGCCGCTATACAAATACATTTACACCGCCACGTATATACATATATAAAGCGACAGGCGCTATATATATATGTACATATATATATAAATGGACAGGCGCCATGAACATATATATATGTGTCGACACGTATATATATATATGGCGCCGCATGGGGGGGACGAAGAAGAAGACGGCTGGGGATGCTTGTATGTTTTTACAGAGTCAATCCCATGTGTGTCTATTTGTAGGAGATTATATATAAAAAATAGAAAGTAAGACACAGAAAGTAGGGGAAAATACTCCACCCAGAGACAGAGAAGGGGAGAAGACGGGAAACGGGAGGGCAGCAAAGCGTGCGTTCTGTACGGTAGCCTACACATATATATGTGTGTGGGGAGGAGAAGTTGGTATGTATAGAAGTATATATGTATGTGGCTGTATACAGGAAGAGATACATGAAGTTAAGCGAACAGCAGCAGAAAAGAGGACGTCCGCGTAGTTTCTTCCTGAGGAGGAAGGCCGAAGAGGCCTCGTTGAGCAAGCGGGCGGAGCGCGTCCAGAAGAATTGCATGCACAACACAGCAAAGACAGAGGGCAGCAAAAGAGAGGAAAATCGAGGGATATAAATACGAAAAGGAAAACGCAGCAGAAATGCACGCAAAGGTGATATACCCGTCCTTCGTGGAGGAGATCGACGTCCCTGCGCGGTCGCCGGGTGTGAGAGCGCAGCTGCTGCTGCGCCGAGGCAGGGAAGTCCCCGAAAAGACAAAAAAGAGGAGGTCAAAACACACACTTCAGACGCGTAGATCGCCTCACCGGGAAGATCTCTACATAATACACACATGCATGCATGCACCAGCACATACACATATATATATATATAGATATATGAATATCTCTCTCACGTCCTCGCACACTTCCCCTCTCTCTCGAGGGGTATATATGTGGATATATATGAATATAGAAGCATAGGGGACTGGCTGTCTACGCGTGCATATATAGAGATATGTGTATGTACGGAGAGAGAGAGATATATATATATACATATATATATATATATACATATA
>KL647300.1:872335-973319 GCA_000727475.1 Sarcocystis neurona | reverse complement strand
TATATACACACATACACATGTATATATGACGTGGTAGCTCTGCGTATATACATAAGTGTACACATGTGTATATTGTAGAACGGGAGGCCTATATATTTTATATGGCAATAGTTTATAGGGGAGGAGAAGAGGAAAAGATAGGTGGAGACGAGGAGAAGAGAAGGGCCTTCAGGTGAGCGCGGCTGTGGAATGCCTTGGGGGACGCGCGCAGCAGCAGGTACGGACAGAAAGAATACTCGGACGATAAGTTGGGGGAAAAGCGAGAGACACAGAGAGGAGGACGGTGAGGGGAAGAAAGTGAAGGATTAATGGAAAAGTCACTTCAAAACAGAAAAGAAGAAACCGCCTCGTGGCCTGCTGGCGCAGATGGACGGACACGCGTGCGGATTCTTCGCAGCCGACGCAGCAGCAACAGCAGCAGCAGCAGGATTGGCAGCAGTAGCACTAGCAGCAACAGAAGCAGGACCAGCCGCAGCAACAGCAACAGCAGCAGCAGGGGTAGCAGCAGCCGCAGCAGCGCTAGCAGCAACTGCAACGGCGGCAGAGACTACGTCATCTTCTCACGAGTAGCTACTCAACTGCCCACAACAGGAGCAGCAGTCGGGAAAGCGCCGTCAACGGCAGATGCTGGTCGAAAAAATATACATATACAAGAAAGAGAGAGGAGGATAAAAGAACTTGGTGTAGACGCTGCTGCTCATCCCCGCAGGCACCCACTTCTTTCGCGTAGCGAAAAAGGAAAACCTTTCTGGCTGCCGCTGCTGCTGTTTCTCCTGCTGCTGTCGCTCCTGATGACGCTTCTGCCCCATACGCTGCTTCTTCCGCCTGTGATGCGATGACATCAGCAGAGGCTGCTGCTGTTGCAGAGGTTGCTGCTGCTGCAGTAGAGGTTGCTGCAGCCGCAGCGACGAGAACTCCTGAGACACACAGCGCCCTGCTGTTGACGGTGTGCGGAGAGGGGAAGGACAACGGAGAAGTGTGGGGAGGGGGGGCTCGGCTGATGGGCCGACCGGCTCAGGAAACTGCCACTGCTGCAGCGCAGTAGCGATACAGCAACAGCACAGCACCACGAAAGGGCAGCAGCAGCCGCTGTAACGGCCGAGCAGCCGCAGCAGGAGCTGCAGCAGCGGAAGGAGGAGGAAGGGCAGCAGCAGGAGGAGTGGCAGCAACAACAGGAGCAGCAGGTGGACGAAGAAGAGATGTGCTGCAGCGGTAACAGCAGCAGAAACCCCGGGCGCCAACACCGACAGCTGCTGGCAGACGAAAGCGGGCGGAACAAGCAAAGAGGAAGAGTTACCTACTCCTGCCCAAGCGGTGGACAAGCTGGGTGCTCGATTAATATCTATTTGACGTGAGCGACAATCCTGGGCTTCTTTCTTCGAGAGATTATCGCGTTTTCCTCGGTTCGGGGACGTGAAGGACAGCAAAAGTTGAACGGGAGTTGGGAGAAACATGGGGGAGACGGCTTCGAGGTAAAAGGGGAGGGAAAAGAGTCCAGGCAGCGACTTCCACGCGTGAAGAATGGGAGGTCAAAAAGTATAAAAAAGCATGCAGGTTGCACCAGTGCCTCGAAGGACGGTGATTTCTGCTTCTGTTGCGCGAGAGCCGGCGGCGCTGCGCGCCCGCGCGCCTGCTCGGGTGCACGCCAAAAAAAAAGAAGGAAAGAAACCGCAAGGAAGCGGAATTTTTATACGGGAAAGAAGAGATGGTGAAAGGGAGGAGGTTCGTACCGTGCGAAAGAAAAGCAACACCGCCGCAACACATTCTCTTGATGTGTTAGAGGGTGGTCTTGTCGCGGGCCCTACGACAAACTCTCACAGGGAAGCAGCAGAAGAGGCGGCGGCTGGGACGCGCCACCGGCGCCTGCACCTCGACAGTAGTTGAGTAGTATGCTTGCTAATGTTCTTCTCGGCTGTCTATCGTCATCCGTCGAGCAGCAGCTGCAACAGAGCAGCAGCGTGGCAGCAGCCAGCGTACGAACAACACACCGACCACCAGCTGCGGCTGCAGCAGCGCGAGAGCACTGCAGGCGTGCAGCAATACCGGCAGCTGGACAGTAACACTCGTAGCAGTTGCAGCAGCAGCACTACCCCGTGCAACCGCAGCAACAGCAGTTGCAGCAGAAGCAACAGCAGTTGCAGCAGAAGCAACAGCAGTTGCGGCAGTAGCGGCAGCACCTGCTGCAGCAGTAGCAGCAGCAGCAGTTGCAGCACTAGCAGTAGCAGCAGTTACAGCACGCAGCAGCAGCAGCTGCGGCAGTAGCAGCAGCAGCAGCTGCGGCAGTAGCAGCAGCAGCAGCGGCAGCAGTAGCAGCAGGAGCAGTTGCAGCAGCAGCAGCCATTGCCACCCGTAGCAGCAGGAGGAGCAGCAGCAGCACCACGAGGCCACCGAGCGCCGCGCCGGTCGCCCGTCGAGCTCCGAGCAACAGCAGCAGCGCGGTTACAAGCAGAAGAGCGGCAACCTAGTAGCACTGGCAACGCAGTATTAGCAGGCATAGCAGTCGTAGCAAACAATGGTAGAGGCAGCAGCAAGAGGCAGCAGCAGCAGCAGCAGAAGCAGCTCTACAGTCCTCGTAACCCCAGAGCCACACGAGCAGCAGGACGAGGCGAAGCACCAGTAGCAGAACACGTGTAAAGGGAAGAAGAAGCAGAAACAGCTGCAGCATCGGCAGCACCAACAGCAGCAGCACCAACAGCAGCAGACCTGTGCCGCAGGCGTTGGTGCACGCGAAGGCTGTTTCTTCCCGTTGGGCTTCACGTCGTACACATTCCTTGCTGCACCTGCCCAGTAGTCACACGTAGGAATCGTCGTAAGGGACTCTATGATTTCGACGAACAGGAGACACACGTCGAGACTTTCCACATGAGATCTGCAAGTGGAGAACAAGTACAGTCTACCTCGTGTGTGTGTGCGTGTCTCTCTCTTTCGCGGCTCTTCACGTGCGCTGTGCACCCTGTCGTGGAGTGTGTGTTCATCCGGAGCCCCTCCTCTGTTGGGGTGCGCCGGCATATCTCTGCAGGTAGCTATTATATTGACACATATCCGCACCTCCACGCACGTCGCGTATACGTATCTACACGTAGTCGCACTTTCGCCTATGTCTGCCTATCTACCTTTCAGCATAGTCGCAAGTTCAACCGCATAGGCACGTACACGCGCGCAGCTGCACCGGAGGACCGTGGCCTCGCAAAAGAGCAGCTGCAAACATGTGTATGTTCAGACACAAGCAGGGGTAGTCTGCCTCAGCTCGTTTCTTACGCATAATTCCGCGCACGAACGTGTGTCAGCGTCATCTGTGCGTCCACCTGCACGCATTTTCACACCACTCGAGATGGCTGATGGTTGAGACAAAGAATAGGCGTACACATGCGTGGAGGAGAAATCTGCATGTGCAAGTGTGTACACGTGTGCAGGGGAAGTAAGGAGAAGGAGCTGCATCTAGAGAAGTAGACGTGTGTCGAGTAGGAATACGAAAAAGAAGCCGTGCGTCGAGATGGATCTGCGGATGCAGGAGAGTAAGAAGAAGAAACTGCATCTATGAATATATACGTCTGTGAAGAGCAAGAAGACGAAGAAAATAATCCGTATAGACAGGCGCGTACATGTGTACGCTTGGAAGTATCGTCAGACTGGCTCTTCACGGTCGTGAGCCACCGGTTCCACAAGCAGCCGCTTCTCTCTCGGAGACAAAAAAGCTTCAACGCACAAACAGGAGGGCTGCACTTGTACGCGCTCACAAGGATATATATATATATACATAGATGCATATACACGTAGATGTGCCGTAGACAGGATATATATATATATGTGTGATGAGGAATCGCCTATGCGTGCGTTACACAAACGTATAGAGAGTGAAAGATTCCCGTATGGTGGCGCTCTCCCGTACGCGTACGTATTTTGCTGTGGATACGCACCTCCAAGTGCGTCCACGTAGACTGCAAGGAAGACTTTAGATGAATTTATGGCCCCCTGCGTGGAAGTTTGTTATGCTGCACATCTCCTGATCCGTAATTGAATACAAAAACACAGAAGAAAATGCACGAACACGCAATATAGAGGGCCAACGGCGCCGCCCACATGTGTCAACGGGTGTATGTGTCTGGCGTGGAATTATTCGTTGACCTCTCGTGTCGAGCACTTCAGCGCAAAACAGTGTTAATATCGCTTGTTCACAGGTGGAGCACACACGTGAGTAGAAATAGACAGGACGGACTCAGGTGAAGCACCAAGCGTGGCAACTCCTGTATCTGGGTGCATCTTGTTCAGGAAGATAAAGATTATCTGTTGCACTCCAGCAGTGGTGCTTGTGCGAATACTAATACAGAAGTGTTGTTCCGCATGGTTGATATCGCCTCCTACAAATAATCCACGCCCTCGCCGAGGAGAATCTCTAAAAAAAAAAGCCTGCTTCCTGGTGAACCCTGCTGAGCTCCCACGCGGCGACATATAAGGAACTTAGGCGTAGTGCCGCACTGGAAGGTGTAACTTTCGAAGGAACTGCACAGGGCCTGGCAGCCAATATGTAGTGGCTGAATTCTTGAGAGAGCGCAGAAACATGGCAAACGATGGGGGAGCAATTAAAAATAGGGAAGACCAGGACGAGGACTGGTACGGCTGGTTTTCCTGGAATGGGAGAAGAAAATGAAGACCACTGAAATATTTAGTAACATGTGATACCTTTTCTCCTCCAGTAGCACGAAACATTCGCTGCTGCAGCAGTAGACTGTCTAAAGGGGCAAATCCTTGCTGCTACTGCTACAAATAGCGTCCTCGGCGCTGTCTTGGCGTTCTTGGCGTTGTACCTGGAGGAAGAGCAACTATTCAACAGGCCAGAGTGAATGCTGTGTTGCATGTGCAGTCTCTTCTACAAAAAATGCACTGTAGCAGCCAGTAACTTCAGACTTGTGCGCTTACGTGCGTAAATATCATATACACACGGGTACGTAAATATACGTTTATATGCACACGTATGTAAACTCATGCATATAGATACATATATTTCAAGACACCAAAAATCGGTCTGACCCCTGTAGGCACATAAGTATATATATATATATATACACTAATGTATATATACGCATCAAACATATACACACAGACATATCTGTGTCGCGTGATGTAAATTCACTCAATACTAACGATAGATTGAAAGCATTCTGCGCGACAGGACAGTCTCAGCTGCAGTACAAGCCTGCGGAGATGTAATTCAGGGCACGGTCGGTAGTGTGCGGCAGTTTCCGGCTGAGAAGATACTTCGTGACAGGAAGAAGCGTAACAGACTTCTTGTGCTGGGACTGATCTGATAACATAAACACACGTGTACACACACAACCCGGTTAGCCGCAGATTCGTTTACGAGTCCTTTCACCACTTTGCATATATGTTTATCTGTTTCGCATGCGAGTACGTGTCACATTATATCTATCCAGCATGTACGTGTCATATTACTTTCGCAGGTAGCGCATTCTGTCCAGCATGTCCAGAGAGAGTTACTGGCACGCGTCACGCGCACAGAAGAAAGACTGTAAAATACAGCTCACGAAAAATCCCCCTTTACGAGAACTTCTCCAGTAGAAGCAGAACAGCAAGCCGGATAGAAAGATTTTAATAGTTTACAAAATATGGGGAGATCCTGCTGTCATTAGCCGGCCCATGACACTCACCTACATCACGTACGTCTGCGTAGGAATTTGTAGATTTCTATGCACGGCATTTCGTGCATGCCGTATACGGTTGTGAAGCACCTTCAACCCACAGCTAGCCTGCACGCTACATCATGACATTAATATGCACACCAACGTTCGTATACATGTGTGTGCGCCCGTGAAGTCGTACTGGGAGTCCTGTACGATCTGCATATTTATATCTATTTTGCACCAACAGTGCGAGCAGAATCTGTAGAGCGTGTGCAACTACGCCCACACACAGACGCACGGGTAAGCGTACATCAATGTACTTCCGCCGTACACTCACATACGTTTTTGTAGAGCGTGTGCATCTGTACAGATGCGTGTATATACATAAATATATATATATATATTGATTGTGTATATATCTTTGTACGTGTGCCGCGCGCACACCTACAACTTTTGTGTGTCGCCGGCTCGAGCTGTGTCCGTTTGTTCGAGAAGTGAGACTGTGTTCGAGCTGTACGTTAGTATATGTTTTGACCCACCTTTTCCCAGGGAGTCCATCTGTTGCTCACACATACCTACGTTATTTGTTGTAATGGTGAATTTCGGCACGTGTCACTATCTAGGAGATTGTAGACCTCTGCGTCTTCTGTATATGTAGACGTGAGCGCCCATGTGCGGCTGTGAGCCACCTTCAGTCCACAAGCTAGCTCACACGCAACGGCATCAGTGTGCCGACGCATGCCACTCGTGAATTGATCCCAACACTGAGGCTTGTGCACAGCTCCTCAGTCGGCATATACCGCAGAATAAAGAATGTTCCTTTCACGACGCTGTCCTGTGCTGGGAGACACTGGAAAAACTTGCGAAGAATGAAGTTTGCCAACTGCGTGCGCTTGGTCCGCCAAGTTGAAGTTGCTCAGAATCACGCGTAGCCCCATGAATGTCGCTGTTTGCTTAATCACTCACACGCACAAGTCATACTGTTAAACTCCGCCCTGGTTTTCTTCATACAGTCGCCTACTGCTTGTTTCGAGTACATACGTGTAGGGTACGCGAATGCAGAAGTCTTTGCCACACTCTAGTATCCGGGTATATATATATATATATGTATGTACACATATTGTGTATATTCGTGCATACCTTGACGCCGATGTACAAACGCATGTATATAGTTGCTGCTATGTGCCTGTCTGCGCATGTACCGCATACACATATGAATATCACCGAGATCTTTAGACTACTTTTCTTCCGTATGCTCCTGTGGAGGTTCAGACCCACAGTGCTGTAAATGCACAAGCACAAGCCTTTGTGCGTGCATACTACCCTGGGAATATAGATTCCTGCGGGTTAGTGGTTTACTGGTCAAAAAGACACGTACGCTTTTCTAAGGGATGCGTACAGATAAGCACTTGCACGTATATTTGAAACGGTCCCCTTGTGTGGACGTCGTACATACTGGCTGAAGAGTGATTTACACGCTGGCACTTTTCTGCATTACAGAAGGCTAATAGAGACCGCTGTATACGCACGACGAAGCAAACATTTTGGTCTCTACACCTGCTTAAACGTATTCGCATTATACATGTAAAGATTTACACATACAGGATATACAGAAAATGCCAGTCTGCGTGAGCATGACTGTGAGGCGGAACAGCTGGACACACACGAGTTCGAGAGCTGCCCCGGCTCTCCTGGAATTCAAATCATCCACGTAAGATGTGCGTCAATTTCAAGTTTTCAATTTAACTTAGTGGCCACGAGTGAATGAGAGGTGATCCGCTACTGCGTAGGGTTCTGCTGTTATCGGGTTCTGCAGGCATTGAACGCACTTCATTATAAATATAGATAGCACAGAACAACACTTCTACTCTGCACATTCTTTCTGGCTGTATAGTGTGAACCACCGCCTATCCTCTGCACTAATCAAGCGAAACACCTCTATACTGCCTATTGCATATTATCCAGCCAATTCTGTCGTGCAAACCTCTTGTGAAGGAGTCGTGTTCTCAACACCGTACTGCCTTCGAGGCGGCCTTGTGCCTGGTGCATTCACTACCTACTCAGACAAGGGAAACGAACTAATAGAGAAAAAAACCACACATTAGACCCCCTCGTCTTAATGGATCAATCATGTTCTGTCACGAGTAGAGGGACGGGCAAAACTTCTCTGCCAGTTACTTAGACAGCATCTGAAAGCGTGTAAATATCGTGGACAACTGTGAACATTTACACGTTCATAGGTAGATGTAATTCCTGTAAATGTACACGCCGTACGTTAGTACATCAATGCGTCTATTAACGAGGAAAATCCGCCTATCCCTAACTAAAATACAATCCCCACTTACCGGACCAGAAGTGCCCGGACGCAAGACACATGCAACAACACCGAGAGGCTGTTTCAGGGAAGTCTTACTTCTGCCTTTACGTGGGTGGAGACAAATGTTGTCTCGAATTACGCGACCGGCCGGGAAGAGACACAGAGAGAGTGTTAAACCAAAGGACACTGGTATGTTGAAAAGCAAACACGGAGGTATACGTGCACGTATACTGATACGTATAGTTGTATAGTATCTCGGTGGTGTCTTCAAACAGCGTCAAGAAAGAATATGCAAGCATTCAGTGCGGGTGGGCGGGGACAACGGATAGATGCTTTACGTCGAAGAAACTGTCGAAGCACACGAAGTAGGCGTGAACGGATATTCTAAGTGACGCCTCAAACTGTAGGAAGGGAGTGGGAATTCGGAAAAAAGTGGAAGGGCCCGACCTGTAAACGAGAACCACCAAGCAAACTGTGCCTATTATCTACGGCGTTTAGTAAGGTGGAGTTATCACCGTATGGCGGCACTTACTTGGATGTAAGCAGCAGTACAGCCCTTCGTATGCTACACGCTCATTGATATAGGTGTGCGATGGTGCAGACGAACTGTAGGTGCACCGCTAGGCAGATAGATGTGTGCGTACCTCATTCGCAAAATGCAGTGACACTCGTGCCACCTGCTACGAAGTACGCACCAAGCACTTGTTTGCGGTCGTGTTATTGAAGAGTACAGTTCTATCACAACCTGGGCGTTTCAAACATACGTGGTTAGATTTGTACACAGTTACATATTTCCACCGGTAGGCGTCACAAATAGCAACTTCCAATAAAAGCCATATCCTGTACACGTACAGATGCATATTCTGTGGAATGAACATACACGACCAACGTTGTTAATTCTTGAGAGTGGTGGCCGACGTGAAACGACTCGTCAAAACGTGTCTGTCGCGCACGTAAGCCCTTATATGTATGTGACCCTAGATGCTCATAGCGGCACACGGATATGCAGGCATACGCATTGGCGTTGGACAATGTTGTTCCGCTGCGAATTGGTGAGATACACTATTGTACCTGTCAATAATGTGGTATGTATCTGGGAGATTCTAAATTGGAAAGTCTCTATTTACTGTGCGAAAGGGCAAAAGTGCAGGCCTCGTTATTCGTAGACTAGCAAAGCGTAAATTCGACTGCATCAGTGGATTGTTTCCACGGCTGGTGCACGATGCAAAAGTCGTGGTTTTGATCTATGTGTCAAGTGCTACGTGTGTAGGGCATATCAGTACGCTATTTAGTGTGCTCACCCGTGAAAACAAATACCTCCTAATATGAAATATACGAACTGCATACGTTTTTGAAAATGCTTTGTCCTATTGTATGGTATTCAGGTATACCCTCCTTATGTGTTCACAACCATGTAGATACATGTCTGTGTCCCCGCAAAGCGTCCGCGTAAAAGCAGACGGACGACCGGAGGGCGGGAGACACGCAGCCGCCGGGGGTCTGAGGTGTGGCAACGAAATTTTCTTCCCTTCGAGTATGTCGCTTCACCAGGGAAGGTAACAACAAAGCCTTCCTTCCGTGTCTTTATGGCTTATTTTAGTTCGATGTCCGTGCCTACTACGCGTGTACGAGTGGAAGCGCCTTCCATCTATCCCGTCTCTTTCAGCACACGACCACAGAGTCAAATCCTCCGCCTGTCCGGCACACGGCGTCAGGCACGTGGAATACAGTAGTCGTTACGACATGCCACAGAGAATCGCTTTTCAGGTATTTGCAAAGTTCAGAAAAACACCCGCGTCCTCATACCTGCACCTTCTTTTCGTACCGCATTCGCAGCATTGTGACGATGGCTTTCTCTTACAAGACTCCATCCCTCTATTCTGCTTCTCTGGAAGTTTTTCTTGCCTTTATAACTAATGGGCTCCACACACTTCAGGCCCAAATCGTGTAAACGTGTGCCTTGCCGATCGCTTCGCTTTCCACTGGTTCTTACTTCTTGCCGTTCTCGTACGACATCCCCCTGATGCGCCGATACTGCGCCTCACCCGCCGCGTCGGCGCGACCACCCTGCACTTCGTGCTTTTTGGCTGTCCATTTCCCATGTACGATGTCCATTATTGTTTACACATTGTTTATACTGAAGGACAGAAAGCGTGCGACGACTATTGTGTACTAACGTCGAAGGACATGCCGCAGAGCAGCTCTTTGTCTCTGGCGCTTTTCCCCTACCCCGCTAGCCCCTCTCTCGCTTCCTGTATCCCGCTGCTTTTTCCCCCGTGCGGTCCTTCTCCTGCGGCCTCTTCTCCGCACACATTTCTCGTTTCCGCATTTACCGTGCCGTTAACTATCCTCCCTTGTTCCGCCCGTGTGGCCGCCCCAACCGTACCAGGCCCGCGTACCCCCTGTGCATTTATGTCGTGGGGAATGGCAGCTAGCCAAATTGTGTATTGCATGTCCCCCGGGAAAGTAGATGCCGACTCAACACGGGCAGTGGATCCCAACTCCACAAAGGCAGCTGTCTGCAAGTGTAAGTATAGCACAGTGGAGGAAACTGTGCTCATTTTTCAACGTGTTGTCGAGCTCGCAAACCCATTTTTCGTGTCTACCGGCACAGTTGTTGAGTGCGTGTACACGGCGAACGCAGCGATACCTGGGTTGTCCTGTTTGCCTTGGATGGAATGCCATACCCAAAGACGTAGACACCTGGAGCTGCCACTTGGCGAATTCTAATAAGCATCCGTCTGCCACAGAAAAGTAGGCGGTGTCCACTGACACCCAGAGTTTCCCAGTGTGTACACACCGCGGAGGGAGGTACAGTCTCCGTCGACAAAGTCGTCTTCAATGGAGCGCGGCGAGTTCCGCAGTTTCTCTTCCCCCCCCGATTTTCCTTCGTCTTGGCCTTCTTTTTCAGCGACAGTCTCCGCTGTTCGGGCGGAGGAGGATGAAGTTTCGTTCCCACCCTCTCCTCCATATATCGTGAAGAACAACTTATCCCCCTCAAAACCATCCCCGATCTTGCCCGACTCTTTCATTTCACCGTCTCCATGCCCTGACTCGGGCAGTTCGTCTTCGTCGTCATCGCCATTTGCGTTCGCATCTGCATCAAATCTGGCTTTTCAGAGGCCACCAACAGGCACTGTCTCATCCAGCACGGCAGCCTGCCCTTCAACACTATCGTATTCACCGTCGGCGGTGCGCTCCCGCGCCAGTGTTAGGGCTCCCGGTCGAGTTGACTACGAAGACGCCTACACGCACTCGGGGACTTTTATTACGCGGGATGGCGCTTGCGTTTTGCCTTCTCACCGTATGCAACGAGCCTCTGTGAGTAAACATTTAGGTATTTACAATCATGGAGACGAAAGGAGTGGGGGTAACTCGGCACATGCTGCCGAATACTATTCTGCAGGCGAAGAGAACGACTTATCGCCTGTCCTTCCCAACTACCACAAGCACGTTCCGCTGAATGCCTCCTCTTTAGGGTTTAACGTAGGCCGCTCACGACGTGAACACGCCTTCGCAGTTAGCACTGAAAATGCAGAGTCAGGCGACGCCCGTATTGCCCCCTTTGCAGCGAATCAGCGGTCCTGTCGTGTGCGCCGCTGCAGGACGGCGGCAGAAAGTTCTGTTGGTGCTGTCTCTGCATCAGGTGAACACGCATCCACTGCAGAACAGCTGTCGACACAGGGGACGCCAGATGAGCCGCAGAGCAACGACGGGTGGCAGCAGCAACAGCAGCCCGGGGGAAAGGAACTACAACAACAGCAACCGCAGCAGCATGGGCAGGACTTTTTGCTGGTGCGGCAGCAATGGAAAGATCGATTCGAGCCGCCTCTCCCGTTGTTGTCAGATGGACTTCAGCAGGGGCAGCGGCGGCGAAGCGTAGGACTAGAGACGCTTGAGAGGCGTGTGCAGCGGCTTTTTCAGTCTGATGCGGCCTGCAGATTGACCCGACGTGCGGTGCCACGAGGACAACAGTCTTTAACAGTTTCTTCACCGAGCAAGAGCGCCGACGTGCAGCTGCTGCTGGAGAGGATGCGCATGTTCTACGGGAGCTTCTCTGATGCGGCGGCGGCGGCGTCGACGAGTGATGGGAGTGCTGTTCCGGCTTTCAGTCCGCTGAATAAAGGAAATAGCAGTTCTGCGGACGGTCTTCCCGCAAGGACAAAAATGCCTCCCATACCCAGCTGTGCCGAAAATTTCCGTCACGCAACTGCGCGCCGCCAGCGTGGTTTGTGCGGCCCTGCAGACGCGGGAAGAAGACCTGCACCGGGCCAGCAGGAGGCGGATGTGCAAGTGTATCCGCGGCAACCGCCGCAGCCACAACAGGCGTCGGAGAACGAGCTGCAGAAGCGTGGACAGACGGAAGTGAAGACGAAGAAGAAGAAACTGCGAGACCGTCGCTTCATATTTGTGTGTGCCCTTTTATTTCTAGATGTGATCATTATCGGCAGCACATCGACGCAGCACGCGTTAAATCCCGCGTCTCTCGTCGACAAGGTTCTCCTGACACACGTTTCTTTTTCGGCTTCTCTGTGCTCCCTCTCCGGAGGCTCTCCTGCTGCAGTGGCAGAGTGTCTTGCTTCTGCAGCGGCTGGCAACGCCGCAGCCGCAGCAGCTGCCTCGAGCGGGGCAACAGGGAACCGCGTGGACGAGCGAACGGGCCTGCTGTCCACGAAAGGGCAGGACCAGCAGCAACCCGACCTGCCACAGTTACAGCAGCAGCTGCTGCAAGAGCCGTTTCTTCTGCCACACTTCGACCGCTATCTCCCTCACTCTTTTAAGCGGGAACTGGGCTTGTCTTGTGTCTGCGGATGGGCCGCGCTCGTCGTCTTGGGAGTTATGTGTTTGTGGGTAGCCGTCCGGGATACGTCTGTCGGTGCGCACGTCTTTCCTGCGGTCATTTCTGCGAGGCCTGGGGCGGGTGGTGGTGCGTCCGTCAACAAGAAAGAAGAGCGCACGACAGTCTGCGATAGCAGCTCTCTCACCAGCTTCAGTCGCGAGGGCAACAACACTTGCAGTAGCCCGAACACCAGCAGCCGACGCAGCAGCCCATGTAGCAGTCCAACAGATAGAAAGGAGACTTTTCTCTCTGCATGTGGTCGCGTGGGTGAGGCCGGTGTTTGCGCGAGTTTCTGCGGCCCCGCCTGCAGGAGCAGCAGCAAGTCGTCGAGTCCTGCCTGCTACGGCTGCAGCAGCTGCAGCACGCGTCCACCAGAGACTGTGATGACCGCGAACAGCAGCAGCAGCAAGAGCAGCGGCTTCCTCGATCGTCTGCTGCGGCCTTGCAGACGCAGAATAACCGCAGCAGAATCTAGAACGGAAGAAGAAACAGGAGGAGGAGGAGAAGGAAGAGGAGCAGCAGCAGCTGCAGGAGAAGAAGGAGGAGCGTTAGGAAGCGGAAGAAGCCGTCGAAGAGGGTTGGCGAATGTGTCGAGCGCAGAGGCAGTAGGGGTACTTTTGCGTGAATATGAGGAGACAGTAGCGCAGGAGTATCAGACGCGGACTTTCATACAAGGCCGAGCACGCCTTTTCTGCGTCTCTTTACTTGCGTTGCTGGTTTTCTTCGGGATGAATTTTGTCGTTCAGTTGAACGTACGCTGTCATCGCACCAAGTACCACTTCTACACTTTGCAGTCGTTGGCAGCTGCAGCGCGGGAGCGGGGTGGGAACGTCGGGAGAGCAGGTGGCGGGGGAGACATGGGAAGGAACAGCAGCCGTGAGGACCAGACCGCGAAGCGAGAGCTGCCGACGACGCCGAACACGCCGTGGCTGCCGCTGAAAATGCTGCTGCATGCCCAGCAGCCCGCAGCAGCGTCCTCTGCCTTCTACTTCGGTGAAGAAGGAGAAGGAGGAGAAGAAGAGATGCAGCAGCTCGAGCGGGACGAGGCGGAGGAGGAGCTGCAGCCACAGGACAGCAAAGAAGGCGGAGGAGGAAGCGCAGAAACCGCGAACGACGAAGGGAAGCAGGTCGAGAAGCGGGGGAGTCGACCTTTTAATCATAAGCAAGGCCCGCGCACTTCCCCGTCGTATGTGTATTATAGAGACTACCAGTTTTGGTACCAGCTTTTTGCCGATTCTTGCCGCGATGCGGAGATGCAGCTCAGCGTCGCGTGGATAGTCTTGCATCTGACTGCCGTTATCATGTGCAGGAACATGAGGCGGGAAGCAGACGAAAACGTTCGGGCGGCCCTTCGTGCATTCCGTAGACGACACAAACACCTGCTCTGCAGCGGAAGTCGCATTGCCTGAGAGCTAGAGAGAGACTCGGGAGTGAAGCGGTGCAGCCTCAGCCTTGCGTCTGTGTGGGTGGGACTTTGCTTTTCATATGTGTTCTACAGAGACGTACGCAGTTCCACACGTGCACAGTCGAGGGAGGTCTCTGCGTGGCTGAGTGCTTCGAAGAAAGCGGGAGAGTTCTCACAGAGAAGACTGACAACCTGGGAAGACTGCTGGTCTGCCTGGAGTAGACGTCCCCGCGGCCGCGTGGGACGCTGAGCCGCCGAGACATGTGAACAAATACATGGACACGTCGTTGTATGGAGACACATACACTTCCGCAGAGGTCCACTCGTGCGTGCTTTTGTTGGAGAAAAAGTGCCACGTCCACCACACACACACACACACACAAGGACTGGTGCACGTATATATATAAATATGTGTGTGGTTATGTGTGTGGATGGCCGGCACATGGAACAACACGTGAAAAGCTGCGTGTGAGAGGGGGATACTACGAGTCGACGATACGGACACGTTAAATGCGCGTCGCTTTTATAAGGAAGTGCTGGACAACGACGCGCGCAGTAGACAACCCTCTACAGATACAGCTGCATAGATACACACAGACGCGTTCCTAGGTGCAGCACACGCCGGTGCACACTCTTGGACTTGTGTAGGTGTCCACAGGAAAATGTGAAAGAAGAACGCCAAGGCGACGTAGTTTGCGCGAACGCTGCAAGCGTAGGCCTTCGGAGCAGCGCCACACGAGTGATGACGGGGATGTGCACACGCGTCTATATGTGGGTAGGTGTGTACGTGTGTATGCTTTTCGGGACGCAGGCGTGTTGTGTGTCTGTGTACATGTCGATCAGCAGGTGGTGAGTATCCGCGTCAACGCGTGTAGTATGATTTGTCAATAGGGAGAGGGGACTTCTGTGCTGTGTGTGTGTGTGTGTGTGTGCACGACGTGGGGCGGCAGCACTTTGACGTCTGCTGACGAGGACGCACGCAGGCGTGTTTATATGTACGCATTTTTGTAGAGGTGTGTGTGGATGGCGGTTTTCGAAAGTGTGTCGATCCACACGAATATTTGTGTACTGTTGCAAGTGCATGTGGGCATTTCTTGTGGAGGTGGATGTGGAGGGAGAGGTGGACAGACAGGGGAAGGAGATCCGCGGTTTGAGGTCGACGCGACCGGACGTGCAGAGAGAAGTTCTTCAAGGACAGAATAGAAAGAAGTAGACAGGCCCCTCCGGTGCGACAGAGACGGAGATACACAGGAACGTCTTCGTAGGGAACCGAACACGAGGCGTAGCCGAACTGAGGAAAAAATGTGCAGAAAGGGAGACAACCAACCTACACACAACGTGTGCAGACAGAGAAGTGGAAATTTTCTTCACAAGTATCAAGAAGAGAATGAACCGGAGTCTACTATGCGCGTCATGCAGCACGACCCTCATAGCACTGTTGTCGACAGCGACTCGATTAAAGACTATCGCTTTTTTTTTAAGCAACGCACACGTCTACGTACGCGTACGAGGAGGTATATACACTGGGCCTTCCGGGAGACCTATTTCACACCCGTGTAGGGTATTACATATGTATATATATATATATATCTAGGGAGACCGTTGCGACGGAAGAGTTGTCGACACTATACCTATCGAAGTAGTAGCATTGATACTATTGCCCGTTGAAGGAGGAGAAGGAGGAGTAGCCCTTACACTTTGTAGGACGTAGCATCGCTACTTCCAGCGGGCTGGTGGGAGTTCCAATTGCGGAGAAACCGGAAGAGTGTGTAGAGAAACTGGTGTAGTGTGGGCAGTGGGGATCGGTGCTTTGACGTGAAGAAAAAGAACAATCTGGACTCAATAATGGAAGTCGAAAAAAGCTGATCAGCGAAGAAATCGAAAGAGAGCGAGAGGGGGGAGAAAGAAGCAAAGCACGTACCTACACAGGACGCAGCAATTGGAAGCAAGTACGGAGATGGAACCCAGAACGAAATATGTCACATGCGCTGGAAAAATAGAACAAATGAAGAAGTCGTCCACGTGGCATGGAGGGTGTGGCGCTCGATGTAGGAAGCAGAAGAAACCAGGCGAGACGCTGTGATGAAAAGGCCAAAAGAAACTGGAGTAGCAAAGTGAGAAGAGCGCTTGGGACTCAGAGCAACAGAGTGAACGGCGTTATATAGTGTGTGTGAAATGAGGTGCAAAGCGAGAAGGAACTGGGGGCTGCATTTGCGAAGGAAGATGCTTCCGGTGCACAGAAGATAGGTTGTTGGGGCAACAAGGAGTTGCCGTTCATGAACGTTGGTGAGGAGAAAAAAAGAAGTCAATAAATCCGGCAGTCTCAGAGAAGGCGACGGATGTGGTAAAAAGCAACCGGGACGCTGCAAATCGTGCAGCCGGCGCGAGGGGCAGAAAGTGTGTGCGAGAGAAGAAAGTGGGGAGTTACTGAAGAGTAGAGAAAGCCAAACACGCGAGCCGTGGCAGAGAAGACTGACAAAAGCGGATGCATTTTGCGTACATACTCTTCTCTGTGTGTGTGTGTGTAATCACACGCACGCGCACGTACGCGTACAGATATGTATATCTGCCGAAGCTGTATTACATACACATGCCAGTGCACGTTTCTGCGCCGTTGTTTCTTCATTTTCGAAAAACGTTGTCTCTGATAAGCTAGTCGACAATTTTGACTGCCTGCACGTGCTTGTACCACTTCACGAAAAAGACGTAGCGTTGCACACACACTTAGTGACTTTTGGATGTATTCTGCGGACCTACTTGCAGAAACGTGTGTATTTTCGGCGGACGTCAGGGGCCGCAGATGCGTGGGCAGTGCCGCAGAAGGCGGATTTGTGTATATCATTTTCTCTATACGCGTATGTGGAATTCCGTCGACCGTCACACGCGCAGCTGAATATGGCTGGATTTCGCGTGAAATATGTATCCTGTATATACTTGTATTTGGACATTTTGTTTGCGGATGGGGACGTAGGGAAGAGTGGTTTGTCGTGGGATGCGAAGGCGTAATTCCATTCTTTACAAGGGTGTTTCTATTTATGTGCAGGCACTTGTTTGTTTATGCATTGGTGGGTGAATACCCGCGTATCTTTTTTATGTACGTGTGCGTGTATACGTACGCGCCTGTAGTTGAATTTCTACTGACACGCGGTCAGGATCCAGATAGTTGTGACTCGTTGTACGCCCCTTATAAAGCCGCTGAGGCGGCTTCTGTTGAGTTACTTTGGGGTATGCTGTGTACATCTTCGTCTGATAAATGTACGTATCCTTGACGACGCTGAGGGACAGGGGGCACCAATGGACTTTCTCTCGGCTGCAACGTGCATCTTCCTCTGCGCGTGCCTCAGTCCACGCCATGTACAGCAGCACCTTTTTTTGTTAGCTTGTGTGAAAGTTTCGCCGGAGTGAAATGCATGGCACAGTTTCTCCTCGAAAGACTCGTAATGTGTGTTACTATTACAAACGTATCATTTTGACAATGGGAATAATCAGCGCCAAGAACTTTTCTTATCTGTAGAAGACTCACAGATGAGGACAACGATACCGGTCATGCGGCTTCTTGGCATAGTGAAGACAATTATGACAATTATTGGTGATCGACGTCGCCAGTGTTGTGTTTCAAAGGGGTGCTGGCTTTTGAGGAGTACGTACGTATGTATCGGAAGAGGTAACGGACGCAAAAGCGAGTGATGGGCCGGCACAAGTTCAGCATATAAAACTTGGCGTTGGGCATGTCTGTAAATAACCACGACGCGTAAGGAAATAGTCTGGAATACTTACACCCGCAAGCACTGTCCTGCGATTGCTATTGACCAGTGCAGCGCGAAACACGCCTCTGTCCATTCTACGGTAGTTTCACCGTTAGCTTGAAGGTAGAAATTGAAAAATATGATGTGGGAACGTGGGGACGAGTCTGCCACCTCCTGTGTTGACGTGGTGGTCACGCAGCAGCAGAATACGTGCTGATGGAATACATGTGTAAGTAACAGTAGGTGAGAGCGATGCGGGGTTACGCACATGCACGCCAACTTATGTGTTTGCGGCGAAATTGTCTCACGTGTGTTTATGGACGCTGCAACCCCGACGTCCACGTGTGATGCACGTTGTGTGCGTGTACCCCCGCAGCATGTGAAGACAACTGTGCTGGGTCTTCACGCGTGCGCATAGGAATCTACAGTACTCTTGGATTTGTGCATTTTACGCTTATGCAGAATTTGGTCAGATAACATGCGCTTTTTCGTGGGAAGAAGCACTTGTACACCCACGTCGACGAGTGAAGCTTTTCGTGCGTGCCCACGAAATACGTACGGCTCTGTTAGGTGTGTTTCACTACACGTGTGCATACCTAGAGTGTATCACGGACATGAACTCCTGAGGACACGTCTGAGCTTATGTTTTTTTCATCCGCGAGCTCTGTGTACAACTGCGGATGCCAAGAAATTTGAGTTTTTCTTCTTGTTCGGCGTTACGAAGTTACGGAACTTTTCGGAGGTCCGCGCCGCCGACGTTGTTTCACTTCGCGTAGCCGCTGTTGATGCAACATTAGCGGCGACAGAGGCAGACGATGCATGGTGAAGAAGCCCCGTGTGCCGCGAGAAGCGGAAACAACTGTAAAATGTCAGAAGATATTGTGTAAGTGTAACGGCTAGTACGCAGCATCCTTGTATTTTTCGGGGAAGGCAATAAGTGGCCTTACTACGCAATTCCACGGTAGTAAAATCTCTAACAATCCGTATACGACGTGTAACGCACCTACTTTTAAAAGTCCCTCCCATCCTCTTTTGGTTGCGGTTGTGAGGAAACCCACAATCCCGCTCACAGACGCAGTCTTTCAAGCTTTTTCAGAGCGGGGCGTGTATGCGTCCACCAGTGTACACATGGGAAGAAGCAGGTTTCTGAGATCCGCGGACGTCGAACTTTCCACGCAGGCTGAAACGCGGATGAACCAACAAAACTGTCGCGGTAGCAGTCACTGTGGCCAATGGCATGGACGTGAGCAGAGGCACGTTGAAGAAGGGCAAGCTATCTTAATAACCGCAATCCTTCACGCAACAAAAAACCATCGTCTATATGCAGACACGTGCTAACGTAGGCAAACTACCACATCTCAAAATGCCATCGTTGCGTCTCGCCCTCTGGTGTACGGACATCGCGTGTTGGTGGAGGAGGTCTACACGCAGTACACTTCTACGTGTTGCTCGTGGTGGTAACGTATGTAAGTGTGGTTTTTGCCGTAGCTTACTCTTGGGTAGCAGGAATCAGGGGAAGAAAAAGTACGCGACAGGAGCATACAGACCCTACGGATGCGCCGAAGTCGGGACCGAGTAATACACAGAAGCGTACACGCCCGTGTTCACTTGCTCCAGGATACAGCGTGAGAGCGTGCTGAACTGTGGCTGCTCAATCTTTTCTTGCGTAGAAGCATACACATGTACGCTTCCTCTCACGTAGAGAGTGGACCAGCTTCATATATTGTTCTCCAATGAGAAACAGCTCAAATTCGGCAACAGGAGTATGCGTGGATATTTCATTGGACGAGTGTGCTTCTCGATGTCCCACCTCGGCAACGCGGTTTTTCACTGGGGTTTCAAAGTGTCATGTGACCCTCTAGTATCCGCTCTCAGTGGGATTGACACGTGGTTCAAAGATGCCAAGGTGGATAGACCTCCGATTACAGTTTTGAGTCTACAGAGTTGAGGAAAGGCACACATGCTTGTCGCGCACATTGGTGTAAGTGGATCAGTCGCTCTGCGCAGGATCAACGAAGAGCTTTTAAAAGTCGACTTCGAAAATCGGACAATTACGCACAAGATTGAGGCTTGAAGGTTTTTCGTCATGCACATACGTTCGTCTTTACAGGCGTCGGCTCAGCTTTTGTTTGAAACGTCCAGCGTAAAAATTCCGCAGCCAAGGTCCACCGCATGCATTCAGGTGAAAAAGGAAAATTTTATTATTATGCGGACATTAGATCAAAACATGGCCAGGAACGCTTCAAGAGATACACAGTGAGAAGCGCACAGCTGTTGCGGACCGTCGCACTCGATTGTGTGATGGGCCCTATCATGTACTGCATACCGTGTTGTGTTTCTCAGCACGTTCTCGTCCATGTATTGCGGACACGAATATACACGCTACGTAAATATATATATATATATATGCGCTACTCGTTTAAGCATTGAAGGCATCCTTACAGATCCTCCAGATTTGTCGAGAGTTCATTTTACCTATGAACGAAGATGCACGGATAGCAGTAGAAAGAAATCTTCAGATAAGCATTACGTCCGCATGCACACAGGTGCACACGCTCTATGATCCCAATATGGTCTGCTGACAAGTAGGAAGGCGCAGTATCTACAGACCCACAACCGTGTAGAGATTTGAATGTTGAGACACGCTGGAGGTTCGTAGTAGACGTTAACAGCAAGTAAAGGAAAGAGCAGGACAGGAGGTAAACGGCGGACCAGCACAACTGGGCCGCAGTGGGCAATCTGCGCATGCGGGAAGATGTGAGAGAAGCAAGCAGAGTTTTTTGCGACGATCACTGCGGTCGAACTGTGTCTAATACACTTAAGACCCTCCGCTGACTCGCTTTATTAAGGTTGATTTTCAGGTCTATACAAATGAGCCTCAGCGGCAACCGGTATCTTCAAAATCGGAAGCGCCAACAACGCCATTATCATTTGTGAGTTCTGGTCACACGTACACGTGTGCATATGTATTTATACACAGATGAAGGTAACCGCAGCAGCCACACACGACTGAATATATGGATGCTTGCGGTGGGTGTGACCGATGTGCTGGTTCTCAAAAAGAGCTTTACACGAACACCTGATGAAAAGCATCATGCGCGAAAGTTCGTTCACTGAGTTGATATATAACAGTCGAAATGCGGGGAGATCAGGAGCATCCACGGGTTTTTACGGAGATACTACCAAAGCTTCCCCCCTCGATCGACGTATTGATGTATCGTGTTTTTGCCAAGGTGTGTATTCCAAAGAAACGGACCAGCGTGGTTGCCTGCTCATTTATACATAAGCGCCGGTGACCCCAAGAGCAGGACTTGTGAATCGTTTGCGTGTTCGTCTGCGGTGGAAGCAAAGTCAGACGTAGGTAACCTACAAGGCGCCGGCACTTCCTGTTAGCGACACTTCTAGGATGTTTACAAAGTGGTGGAACGTATCAGTTCGGTGGTTCAGCTGAAGAGGATCAGAGCTGAATGTCACAAATAGGGCTGACTATGAGGCCAGGGCTTCATATAGTGAGTCACAACGAAAACGGCTCAACAGGAAGGAAAAAGACCAAGGTAACCGAATGAGCAGACAGGCCTAGCCCCGCACAACTTGAATTCCCTTATCGAGCTTCGTGTCCAACACGACGTCTTCCTCGATTTAACGGGCTGAAACAGTGAGTTCTTTTGTCGAGGTGCCTGACGGACTACGCGCAGTAGTATCATCAGTATCCTCTTTACTAGGATAAGAAGGTGGCAGTTTTCTGCGTGAGTCCACGGTTTGAAAAGAATCTCGGCGAAGGTCATCCAGGTTGTTCACCTGCGGCGAGGACAGACAGACGAGACGAATTTGGTTCACAATTTCGACAATCCGTGACACAGACGCACGTGGTGGGTTAAAGAGTGGGGAGACGAACGAAAATACATCAAACCAGGATGATATTAGGCCGATACTTTCGGCAAAGAAAGCACGCACAACACAGTGGATGTGTCGTTGATATTCGTTGCAGGTTTGACGCACGTCTGTATGCTCACGCTGTACGCGTGTTGGCCTCCTGCAGCAGCACCGTGAAACTAAATTTACGTATTCACGGGTACGGATGGACACCTTTCCTGGAAAGACGCTACGTCATATAGGTGTTTTGGCGTTTGTGATATTCTCGCCAGGAACGCGGGTGACGTTTTGACATGCCAGCAGCCATCGCTCTGCACTTTGGATAGGAGGCTGAACAACAGCTCGAAGGTCGGACGACCAGGCAGACCTCTCTGTAGCGCATACGTAGCGAAGTACACAAATATTTAGATACAGATATCTATTGATATATGTGTATACGTGTCATATTTGTACGATGGAGGCGGCGCGTGTAAGAACAGTGGAACGCTACACTTTAATGTGTAGACACATACATACCTGCGTAAAGCCGGAAACGGGGTATCTTATGGATACATGTATATAAATATATATGTGTCCTTGCGCAGACGTATATCACGAGAGATCGGCCATGCACACATACATCATACAAACGTGTACGTGCAATTTTGTGTGCTAGGGCTTTTCGTGTGAACCGCCTAATGCGGTGCGTTACATAAAGTGGCCGCAGACCTCTTTAAAAATGCAACCCTTACAGTGGAGAAATTGTGTCTGAACTGCCATTGCTATTGTAAACTATGCTCGAAACATCCAAGCACCGATGCGAACATTTATTTGTGGATGTACAAATACGTCAGACCCTGTATCGAACACTCCGTGCATGACGGTTCTGCCGTTTAGTGGTTTGTTATAAGGAAGCTTCGAAAACAAGCGAAGTTGCATCACATTTTTCTTCACTGAGTAGAATCCAGTGCGTGTTACAAGGTCATCCTTTACCTCTCGTGCTACTTGAACAAAATCCCCGAGCTGAGATTCTACATCTTGAGGGCGCCTCTGCAATCGCATTCGCTGGACGTGGGCACTCCAGGGATGATTACAGTTGCACACCCACGGCGAGTCAAATTTGTTACACTTGCACTGAGCCCTGTATTCACAATCATAGAGATATCTTTGAAAAATGCTTTGAACTGCTATAATTCCACGTACGTTTTTGGCGGCCTTAGACGTGCACGAGTTCCCCTGCCAATATGCAGTCCTGTAGTTCAACGTATCTCTTCTTTCCACCACAGGTGTTCGCGTCGCAGGTGTCGGATTCTCCTCACATACAAAGAACACCAGCACTCCCGTGCTGTGCACTCTCGCGACGTAAGTGTCTAGGCGCAGGCGACGCGACGTCTTTCGCCTCTTCTAATGCTACCGCACTTCTTGCCTCCCTCAGGCACACACATTGCTCGTTCTTACTTGCTCTTGGGACGTTCTGCATTTCAGACAGTGCCGCATAAAGACCTACTTTGTACATTTAAAGGAGACGGGGTCGTGCTCGGTGTGCTTGTGCTTGCACCTGCACCTGCAAAAGGACGTGTTTGTAGCACATACGCGTTCATCATATTAACAGTACATCTCAACTAACGCCGAATAAATCTGACAGAGATTTTCTCCACTTCAAGTTCACTGAATTCGATCCTTTTGCGTTCCACTAGGCGACAATCGTGCAGAGGGGGAATTTTGTACCCGAACTGTTTACGTAGGATGCTGGCTGCGTGTCATATTTGAATTTCTTGTGTCCTGTTATTCCCCTTCGCTGGACGCGAAACAAGGAGGAAGCTGTTGGCTTCTTGCTATAATTAGATGTAGTTTACCGCCGCCTTCGCCGACAATCATGCGGCTCTCTGCAGTACACATCTATCAATTGAGACAAGGAGGTAGACGCTCCATTGACCTGTATACCACATATATGCTTAATGGAGTGACAATAGATCAGGTCAGTGAATATCGCCTTTGTCGGCCCTTTACCTCTGATTCGTTGTACCATATAAGCGTGTGTATGTGTGCATATGTGTACACATATATTTTAACATCACGTGGTCGGTGTATTTACAGCACACCGCTGCATCTCATTACTGTCCACCAGGCGCACATGGTTTACCGCAGGATCCAAGCTCCTTCACCAACGATGTAGAAAAAGTGGTTGCATTTGCATTTCGGGTGTATACACTTGTAGCACCACGAGTTTTGCTTGCTATCGTCAGCGTCCCTCTCTCCGCAGAAGGCTTTTTTCCGAATGTTAATGTGCTCCTTAAGACGGTGGCCGCAGAGGCAGCGGCACTCTTCGCGAACGACCAGGCAAATATTACGGCATTCCGTGCAGATCCATTCGCCGCGCAGATTGTACGCGGTAGCTTTGTTAAAAGCACTGCGTAGCGTCTGCTGAGTTTCAACTGCGCTTCGCGAAGTGCAGTCCAGTTCTCGCCTGCTGTTCACCTTGCCTCCAGAATCGGACATCTTGTGCTGCTTTCCCGGCGGTTGGTTCCCGCCCTGCCTCGCTACTGCGCAACCGAAGAACGGAACACAGTTTAATTGCAGTAGGTGCCAGAAAGGTAGTCAAGACAGAGAAGAAGGAGGATCGACCATCCGACTAAGTGCATCTTTTTTCCCCGTTGGGGAAAGAGGAGCTATGCATGCAGAGTAGACATCAGCTGCGCATCCGTACACATCCAGGCAGATACGCTTTCGAGCAGAGACATCAGATCGTACTCGACAGGCATTTAGAGTTCCCTTTCGATGAAGGCGTAGGTAGCACATGTATCACAACAGCATCCTTGAGACCTTCGAGGCACTGCTTGGCTTAGCTCTCCACATTTTAAAATAGCTGTGGTGCCAGCAAGTGTGAAGAGCAAATAGCAAAGATGAAGGTGAACGCCCGCTTACGTGGAAGCTGCTGCTACTTTTCTCACCGCCGCGCGGAAAAATTCCGACTGCCGACTGGGAAAGACAGCTAATTTTCCCTCCGGAAAACACAAGATTACCGCTTGGTGAGGAGGCGGTTGAGGAGAATGCGTCTAAGCGTCGCTGCAAAGTGCTAGCTGGCTAGCCAACTTTAAAATTTCACGATTCGGTATCGGTAGACACATCCGCGAGACATGCTAAGGGGGGTAACGTAAAGCAGCTCGAGCCGCTCCCAAACCATGCAGTGCTGGAGAAACTGTAAATATCGTGTATGTTGAAATTAGAAAGGGAGGAGCTCATCGCACCGAATAGAAACAAGACGGTACCTTCACGTTGACCTAAGTCAATGGATGTGAAGCACAGAAGACACACACACCGACGCCGAAGCACGCCACCTCGAAGTGCGGAGCCAGAATGCTTGAGCTTGCAGTGGAAGCAGGTAACTCCACCAGAAAAGTGCAAAAAGTGCAGCAGAAGGCACGCAGTCCTGCATATCCGAATGCAGAAATTCTCCCTGCTGCCTGAGTGAGACCACTGGCAAAAGCGCAAAGCCAAGCCCCTCAGGTCTCGAAGTTGTGACTTCCAAAGCTTCTTACCATGGCCACTACACAACGTTGATTGAGCCGTAAAAAAGTGCCTGTTATGGTAGTAAGTCTTCGATACGTTGAAATAGCAGACTTCGATACGGTAAAATTGGGGCTGTTCTAACTGCACGCCCTATCGATGAAGTAACGGCGGCTATTTTGAGGCGGTTCAATTTGACAGAGGTAGACTCGAAATTGTGCTCCAGTGGGGACAAGTGGGAAGATAATAGCACAGCGTTTCGCCACCCCAACAGTGTCAGCTTTTCGCAGCTTCACTCAGAGTGTACACTCTTGCCCTAATGAGAGTGCTTAGGCGGTGCATTGTAACAGTCACCTGGTGGAGCCACTTCCACGGCAGCTGGTGTTTTTAGAAAGTGCATCCGCCTGACCGACGTATTTGCCGGTGCACTGTAACATGCACACAGGTGACAGCTGACTTCGGGCTGATGTAGGGGGGAGTGGGAAAGGTTGTCGCGCGTATTCAAAAATACCGTCGCGCTCGAACGGCGGGGTTCTTGGCGTAGTGCGGGATGTCACCTAACGGAAGAACTACTCACTGTAGAGGCACCTCTGACGGCGACCATCACCTCGTTTCCACTAAGGGCCGCCGATGACATTTTCGAGCATGGATAGCCTTCTACCTGCTAAATGCTACAACCTCTCTCTGCGTCACACTCGTCACCCGTACCTGGGGCCTCTGAAATGCTCCCAGGTGAATAATCCTTACAGGACGCAGGGTTGGAATCTCAGTTTGAAAAGCGAACACTAGCGAGGCACGGTAATCTCGAACGTTTACTGTCCTGCTTCAGCGAAGCGTTTCTGCGATGCGAACCGGTTGGAAGCCCTAACTATTATGCTCTAAAACCTACTCGACCGCAGTATGTCAGGACATAACTAGGGGAAACTGAGGGTGACCACGTTCAACACCGCGTATGACGCGGAGCCGAGCGCGTTAGAGAATCAGAAAAATTGTTCCACCTATGCGAGGTTCTACAGTAGACACCACGCACCCTTCTGCACACAAGAGAAGTCTAAAGCTCTCATTTAGCCATTGAACAATTTCAAACGTATGACTGAAGAATTATGCGACAGTTGTCTCGTGTGTGTGCCGGAGCAAACCCTGGAGTGGCTTGCTCGTTATTCGAGGACAGAGCGCGGTAGAGGCTGCTGACAAGTATCCAATATATGCGGTCGAGTGTGCACGATATTTTGAAGTCTCCTTGTAGACGGCCGAAAAAGAATGACTTGCCCGTCTGATACGTTAACGTGGCAAGCTGTGTGTGCACTTTCAATGATTTGACCTCACATATATATGGGCGAGTGTGGCGTAGGTGGGCTTTGTCCTGGGTTTCGCGAGTACGCCAGTACACTAGCTCGCCAGCAGGACGATTCAGAGGAAGCCTCACGAAAGCAGAAGGCATACGTGTTGGTGTGAATTAACCAGCCCACCTTGTACGTGAATGGTACTCGAGTCTGTGAACGAGAAACCACTTTCGGTAGTGATCACCACTATCTACCCTCCCCTTCCGTGTAGCGCCACTGGAGAATTTCAGCACGCCGTGAGCTGTGGAAGCGCCCCCATGCCGTACTTCCCCAACAACGCTCATTGTGCCATATCTGCCTTGCGAGCGCCTTGCCGTGTGTGTACCACTGCAAACCTCTCTCCTGTTTTTCATAACAAACTGGTGCTCCTCACATCGTGCAGAACTTGTGAGCCGTTGAACATTCTCTTGAGTGTTTCAAGCCGGCTGTCAGGAGAAGTTGCACCAGGGCTAGCGACGAGGAAGCACCTGTTTACAAAGATCCCCATGTTCTAATACTCCCACAATAGACAGCCAATTTTCACTGTAGAAAACAACGCATTCAAGAAGCAGCAGTCGTTGCGATTGCCGCGGGAACATCCTGACCAAGCCGGCACGCTGGTCTTTATATACAGGGTGTCTTCAAGTGATGCTCCGAAAGGAACAAGTTTCGAGTGTCTCGTCCCCGATATTGAACACGACGGTGTGTAGATGTGCGGTGAACCCAACGCAATAAGTCTGCGTTTGTTAAGAGCGGAAGCGAAATGGCAGAAAGGCACACGACAAAGGCGTGGTGGGGAAAGGTGAAGTTGAAACTCCCATACAATGAGGTATCGTTTATCGATAAGGTTGGACGGCTGGCGCTCTACATAGTCTGCGTGCTTGTGCACCATCAAATCGGATTGTGCTTTTCGGAAAACCCCCCGTGCCACTGGAAATCCACGTTCGCTGCCCCAGAGTGTCAACAGTATTTTTTGACACCACCAACTAGCAGATGCTCCCCCTGCGCTTGTCGAAGGAAGTCAGTGAATCCAAGAAAAGCTTCATACGCTCCAGTTCTGCGTACACTTTCTGGAGCCTCATCCATTCAAGTGGGGGGCGAAACTTCTTTTGGTCTCACAACACCCAACGTAAGAAGCGCGGTCAAATACACCTGTCAGCGGGGTAGCTGTGCACGTGGTTGTATTGCAACACCTACGGGAGCACCTTGTACGGACGAAACTCTTCCGGCAAGAGTTTTACGTCATGTCATTTTAAATCTGGGACTCGGTAACAGGCAGGGCACCATACTAGCCTCAACAGTTGTCCTCAAAGCTGCGGAATTTGCTGCTTTCGAAACTGCCCAGGTGCTGCCAGAAGAATACGAGGTCCGGAAGGAAAAGAGTATTCCCCCTCCACCGTCTCACGCCACCGGCGAAGAAATTACTCAAGCTCCCAATTCGAAACATATGATAGTACAGAAAAACTTTATGGAGTTGCAAGAACTGTTGGAGGATGAAGAGCTTCAGAAAGCCGCTCTTGGTAAGCCATTCTTCGGATTAAGGAATTGTACGAGTGTCTACGCTGGAGCGGTTGTTCAACAAAGACAGAGAAGTAGGAGTTTATGTGACCACTCTCTAAGCGCTAAAAGCGCTAACTGTGTGCAAGGACACCAAGTATGAATTTACCGGCATCGTTTTTCTACTATATGAACTGGTGAAGTGCACGTGATCCCTATGTGTCGTTTCCACAAGCGTGCAGTGGTCTTTTGCCTACCGCGCGTTCGCAGTGCTCCTTCGTGGTTTGAAACCACCGTCTTCGACAACCCAGTTGTCGCCAACGCCGAGGACGCTTGACGACTGGGTAAAATTTGAGCTCACCCCAACCGTATACACCGTGGAGGGTGCCTCTGAAAAAGTTGAAGGGTCAAATGCGAAAGAGGTGCTTAGTCGAGAGTTTTTTCTGCACCGCCACCTGCTGGCAAATCTGACCTTCTTGACCTTGTCACTTGAGCCTCGTGAGGCACCACCAGGGACCGCCGAAACACCACAAGCCCAAGGTGAAGCATTCAGAAGTCGTCTAACTCGAAAACTATGGCAAATAGCTGGGGAAGTACTCGGTTTTTCTGAGCTGGAGCCTCCTGACCGTGAGAGAACCGACCAGGTGTCTGCCGACTCGAAATGGTCTGTGAAGACAGCGTCAGCCGCAGGTGTTCCAAGTTTCACAGGCAGCCGGTCAGAGATTTCCGTAGACACCAAAGACGATGCGTCACCCGGAGACACGAGCAGAGCACTGGAGTACAGGGCAATTGATATTCGAGGGCTTAGCGGCACGATGAATCCTTTCCGTAAGTAGAAACAGAGCTGTCTGCCGGCGCCATCAACGGGCAAGAACTGCTGAGGTCTTCTACACTCAACGAGCTCAACAAGGCATTCTAGATTCTAACGATTGTGCACGAAATTTACTGGTTATTTCCCCTGCACTTGACCTGCGATGCAGGTGGAAAGAATCTGCAGTCCCAGTTGTGACAGTGGACACGTAAGCATGACAGTTGTGCCCCTCTGCACGTTTGTACAGTTTTACTGCGATTTCTGCTGCTGGGCGTCGCAATCACCGGATTCGAGCAGTACTTCGACGAAAGCTTTCATGGAGAAACGCTGCCGTTTTTCGGGCCTGCCACATTGTTGTCGTCGCTGTCGCCACTAGGGACACCGCAGCTGTTTGACGCAATGACTCGGACGCAGAGGACGCGGAGAAAAAAGCGGTCGATTCTGTCACGCGTATTCCGACGATATTCAGCAGCCGGTGAAGTTGTTCCGACATGGAGCACGCTGGACATTTCCGCCTTACCCGAAGGAAACCACAAACTTCTGTTGTCCATCCTCCAACGGCACCTGGAAGTCATTGTTATATGTAAGCGGATGTTTCGTCACTAATGTCAACTCACAGTCTATGCACCCTGCGCCCAATACAGCCTGATGCTGCCTCTGACTACGTTTCTTCGGGTCAGTCTTTCGGCACCGGCGACAACGAATCCTACGGGCGAAAATTTTGCTTTAGTCTGCAACGTCGATGAATGACGACCATCTGCGGAATGTAGTAGCGTTGTTCACTCTAGCAGGAAGACTGCAGCAAAAGTAGGTTCCAAACTCAGCGTGCAGGTGCAGCGGGCGCCGCCAGTGGAGAGGGTACAAAGCATCAGAAGATGCAGTGACGCCATCATTATTTCCTTTTCTTCCTCGTCAGTCTCTTCTCTCGTCTGTCTCTTCTCTCGTCTCTCTTCTCTCTCTCTTTTGACCCTTCCATCTTTACTAGACGTACGACAACAAGTTGAAGCTTTGAAAGGAGCCAAGGTACCTGTCGAGTCGTCACTATCTCCTGCGGAGAATATGAAGCGGCTGCACGCGTTTGCGTGTCTACCAGATGGGTCAAGTAGGTTTGAGTTCCCGTGTACTTTCGAGAATACAAAGTTGCACGACAAGCCAGCTAGGCAAGCCTCAGAACTTGTGGCGTCGGATGAGGACATGGCGAAGAACCAAATCCTTAAACAGAACCTGGAGGCCGCCTTCCTGACAATTACAGGGCTGGGTACGTCAGAGAAATCTGTTGAAGAGTGCAACCGCAAGAAAGAATACCTTGATTAGAGCGCTAGGGTAGTTTCCTAAGAGACCGGACCAGCGCATGGATGCGAACAGCCGCTACCGTGAATCGTCTGAGAATACTGTTCCTACTGTGGAGCTGGGTACGTGAGTTCGTCTGTTTTCCTGGTGGTGTCTCTCTGCGCTCGCGTGTCTTTGACCCCAACCTGCAGGAGGTGTCAACTTGAGGACGGAGAACAAAGGTAAAGGCCCTAGATGCGTAAGTGTGCGAGAAACTTGAGCCACTGAAGGCGCATCTGGACACGAGCGTCTGCAGTTTCCCATAGTGTGTGCGTCAGAGTATTTTCGGGATCGCCTGCGGCATTGGTAGTATGCAGGCAATCGGTGGCTCTGAAAGCAGAGCCACTCATCGAGAGAACTCGGAAGCCTACTTCGCAGCAGCCGCTCTGCTCTTTTCCCGGCTTCCTGCGATGCCAGGTATTTTATGTTTTACATTCCACCGTATCTGTGACTCTTTGCAGGTCTGAATGTATGGGTCGCACGTCTTTTCAGTGATCCCCACCTAGGAGTTGGTAAGAAATGCATAGGAAATCTGTAACGTGACGCCAATAAAATGCGTGTCGTTTCTTTTGTTTTCCAGGACGCTGCGTGGACTTGAAGACTGGATCTTAGCTGCGTACTGTGGGGCTGAATGAGGCACTGCTTCACGACTGTCGTGTGTGTACTGTATACAGCCGCGAATAACTGGTTCGCGTATGATTTGGAGGGGTTTGCCAAGCTGTTGGCGAAATTCAACGCACGTAGGTTTACACTGTGCGTCGAGCGTATACGATTGCATGAAAGACGATAATTATTGGGTGTAATCCCACCCGTACTGGAGCGCACGAAAGAATTTGAGCAGAACGATGAAGCTTGTCTGCGTACACAGCGTCGCCTCAAGTTGAGCTGTTGGGAAGTCACGTTACAAAACAATGCGCACGAAAACGAGTGCATACCCACGTTCGAATGCAGGTGCGTCTTCTGTGAGGCACGTCCGTTTTGTTTCATGTGTAAATGCGCAAATTCGGATCACCGACACGAACTGAATATGCTACGGCCCAAGCTAGTCACGACTGCAGTGAAACGTTGTGCTGTGCCGTACACATATATATATATATACATGGAACTGCGCACACATATATCTGCCAGCCTTTCAGACGGCTTAGAACCCGTTGGAATTCGACAAATTACTCTGTCCCACTTGAAGCCTTGCGTTCTCCTTCTTGCAGACGCCAGAAAAGCTTTAGCACCTTATGGCCTTGAGGACCTTCTGAAGGCTCCAAAGAAAGGAGTGGCAAAAGTCACGCAAGATGCGCAACTCGTTGAGAACGCGATTAGAAGCAGATATGATAGCCGGACAGCTCTGCGTGCTTGTCTGTATGCTTTCCTTTTAAGTAAGCGTTCGAGACTGTGCTTCTTGTTTTTCGTCGCCCTGCAAGAATATCAGCACATGTTCCTTCAATGTTACATGGTGCCTTCGCACCTCTCTGACTCTTCTGCAGAGTGCAAGGGACATCTGCAGCAGCTGCTGAATTTACAGCAACGAGAAGATATTGATGATCGATAAGCAAGAATGCCAGCCCCAGTGGAGCAGCACTACTGGCTGCCGCGATAGTAGCATTGTTGGGGTTGCTCCCAACGGGAAGACTTAGGTTTTTCTGGTGCACTTCTGAGCGGGCTACTCAACATCCAAGTACCAAATACTCCTGCATACTTTGAGCACGAATGCTCCGCAGGCAACAAATTTACGCGCACGGTCTGCGCATTGTGACTGACAAGCAACGACTGCGAAGCTACTTCAAATTGAGTCGCAGGTGTGCCTTTCAAAAAAATTCTCATACCTGCGCCTCCTGTGGAGTTGTTGTGCGCTGTGTGCTGCACACAGTTCCTAGATTTAGTCCCTACAAGGAGGGCAGCAAGAGTCCTCTAGATTTTGTCAAAAAAGTTTTTGCTGAGGAATCGGCCCCTCTGTTTGCTTCGAGGAAGACGCACCCGTTTTCAATTAACGACCTGGTAGAGGGGGCAGAACCATCCGGCTTCACGTATCTTTGGCTTTTCGAATTTCTCGCGCACGGAGGTCGGTTCACCTCTCAGCGACGACACACGCAACAGCTGTCTACATTTTACGACGTGGCTTCGGCACACTTCATTAGGCAACCGCTTTGAGCACGCCGCTTTACAAGATTCCCACTCCTCTGCAGTGCACGTGTCTTCTCAACTGATTTCAAACATTCTCCAGGTTCTGCCGCGGCCCTGTCGAATAAGCGAAGCAAGGCGAGCAAGTCCAGAGCATGGGCGAGATTCGTGCACTCGCACGGCAATCGATTTGTGCGGCGGTTATACAGCAAATGGAAAGTTGGCTTCTCCGGGCGTGTGCGTCAGAAACGTCTCCACCTAGCTAGAGACTGTAAGCGTCTCTTGAATAGACACCTGTGCTAGAAACAGCGATGCAATTGCGTGTGTTCACCACTTTAACGACTAGATTGAAGTTTGTGCATTCCGTCCTAAAAATATGGTTTCGAAGCAGTCTGGAAAAGTGTATACAGCTCGTCTGCAGCTGCGCCGTGACACTCACAGCATTTCGAGGGAGCAAATATGCGATTGAGATACTAAAACTGTTCAACGTGACATAGAGATTGAAGAGTGATGATACATCAGGCAACTCTAGCTTCTCAAGCATGCCTAGACTCCAACACGGAAGTACGGCTAATTTTACTCGGCAATTCACAAACATGTAATTGGCAGCGCAGGTCGCCTCCCCACGAAAGCACGCATATTTTCGACAAAAGGAAGTTTGCTAGAGTAACGACAATCGTTACAAAGCTCCCGTAGAAAGGCGTGTTCTAGTAGAAAAACGATCTACTCGACAGCGGCTGTGTGCACAAACATTCCAAGAAATTACTTCCAAAGACCACCACTTCCAATGAGTCTACTGCAGGTGCTCCGGTTCATTAGCTAAATTAGAGAGCGGATGCGCCAGCCCGCGAGTCTACCGCGAGAACGGTGAAGGGATCTAATGTAGCCTTGCTTCCAGGTATGTGGTTTATTTCCTGCAGTACTCCTTCGGCGTCTGCCTTCTGACTGGCAAAACACAGTGATCAGGGTTTTTCGTTATACCGCTCACAGCGCGGCCCTTCAGCAAGTGATTGATTTTCACTCTCTATTTCGCGACGAGTCCGCAAGACGATTGCAAGAAAAAACCTATTTGACCTCTGCACCCACATACAGCTTGCAGGCTGACAGTGCCGTGGGGCGCTGCGAATCGCAGATTTATAAATGGTCGCGACACGGATTCGCCCCTGCCGTACTGGAGGCGGACAAGCAAAACCTTTCATTCAAGGGGGAGTGGGAATCTATAAAACTCGAGAATATGCCCACTCCTGACGTCAACGAGTGGTGGCGACGTATGCACCGCATTGTCTTAGATGCACTAGAGAGTTACTTAGAGCACGAGAAATACCTTGAGGGTCTGGGGGACAATATTTACACACTTGTAAGCGACACAACGAAACGTATGGAGGAAAGTACCTCACCGGACAATACTTTCTTTTTGGCTAGACTGGATAACAGCACAAGGCAAACAAGATTTGCCCGTACCACTAAAGGACTGAAGAAGGCTGCAGGGAAAATCTTCCGCGAGGTTCCTGCGCCGGAACACGTCGTGTGGTTGGGAGTGGATTTCGACATTTCTGGCATAATGACGCTCCTGTCGCGATTGAGAGATATCGCTGAGAGCACACCGGATACGGGGACAGCTTTTTTGCTGGATGAAGCCTTCTTGGACCTGGTTGCTGAAAATGTGCGAGTAAAGACTGGGGGAGCGCTACGCCAACCGCTTTTGGCACAAAGAAACGTAAGTGTGTTGAGCATCCGGTCAGACTACGCTAACTTAAGCTCCGTTCAGCGTGGAGCGGAGTTTGACAGCTCCTTGTGCGCAGACCACTGCGTGAGCCTCTGGCAAGTCATTCTCGCGTTCGTCTACCCTGCGCTTCTCAATCCGGCCATGCTTTCGACGTACGAGAAGGAATTTTCCCGAGCAGGCGCACAGAAAATGATGGATAGTCCAGACTACGTAAATTCCCTTCGCTACGTCTTCGCGAGTGATGCTGCATTAAAGTTCTGGGAATATAGTACACCCAGCAAAACTAGAGAAGGCCTCAAAGGGATGAAGGAAGGCCAATCATTCATGTATGCAAACCTAATGCGCTTGGCGGGCCGCTTCTACCAGAACTCGTTTGGTTTGAACAGTCTGGGTCGCAGTCTACAGGTTCAAGCGCCATTTATGGGACAGATGGTGAAGGACTGGATTCGCAAAAGACGCGCTGCAAGAAAGAGGGCCATTTTTTTCACTCTCACATTAGGCCTGATGTTCATCTACACGATAGCCTCTGCACTAGATATCGTGACGGTGATGAAAGACGTAGGGATGAAACCGCTAGAAGAGTGCGTCTGGAACGCCATCGCCCAAGAATTCGCGTGCGTTGCAGCAGCTGGCACCCAGACTGTCACGGGTCCTGTATTCGCTGCCCTTTCAGACGTCTTCCTTGTTGGCCTCTACTCCGGCATCGGATCAACAGTTATGGGAGCTTTAGCGGTAACCAGCGTGTACGCAATTGTGCGATCGGAAAGTCGAAAAGTCCTAAGGATGGAAATGGTGCTCAGCCAACTGTTCGTGAAACTGTGGAGGCGCATGAAAAAATTTGCATCCAAAGCCTTAGCTTTTGTACATAAAAGAAAGGCTGTAGTCTCAACAGTGATGTCTCGGGCAACGGCTGTATCGAAGAAAAAAGCCCACACGACCCTCGCGCCGCAGCTTCACAAAACAGGCTTGCAGCTGGTAGATTCGGTTCTCCATGAGCAGCCGCAGATAGGCGCTGCGAATTGACACGCTACGTATGATGATTATAACTCAGACGAGCGCTCATGGGAGAAAGGGTTCGTGTCAGACAGGTGACAAACTAGAGTACGAGTAGTAGCGGTGGTTCATGGATAGTACAGGTGGTTTTTTCCCTTCCAAGCTTTGAGAGTTATTCATATCTTCCTTGGCTTCTTGGGAAAGTAAGTAAAATGACATTATTCTGCGGGACAGTCTTTTCTTGAAAAGTCCTCAGAAAGTTTGCCGTCACCGGGGAATGCACGAGGCACGTCAGGAAATCTTGATAGCACAAACTTTGATAGAAAATCGAGTACGCGTAAGAGGTCGAAAACACCTCTGTTAGCTCGGAGTCGAACTGCCGCTAAGGCCAGTTAAAGTCTGATGCTTAGCAAACAATTTGACACACCGTTCTTGTGGTTTTCTGAGACAAGCAGAAGTGCCGGGCTCGGGGAGACGTACCAGTCTACTGCTCCCTGTGCGTCATTTCTTTGAGAGCATAATCACGGCTTTCTTTACATGACTCGACTGGACAATCGTCACCAGGGACTGACCTGCTACGGCGAAAGACTGCACGCATTAAAATTTTCACATCGTTCCCTATGACGTAGACCCTGCAGGGAACTACACTCACTTTTATTCTGAAACGACGCGGCGAAACAGTGTTGTGAAGTCGCTTCCTCGCCGATACACTGGACATCCTTTCACGTGTTAGGCCAATTATGCGGAATACCCGGTAGTAGACAACTGACAAAGTACGCTATTCGAAGCGCGACACTGGACGTCCTTATCAACCTTCAGCCCGTCGCTGGGGATCCCCAGCCTTACCGAGCCAGTGTAGCACGACTTGAAGGCGACTACATTTTTGTGTCATAAACGAGAGGTCGAGACAGTGTGCGCGGTGTGGGCAAGGTGGTGAAAGCGTGTATGGGCACTTTCTTCGTAGCTATGTCTGATGACATAAAGCGCTAAGCAGGGATGTCTTCCACTTTAGCGAACAGTGAATAGTGCACACGCCTGCACACTACAGTGCCCGGTGCTTCGATTTTGAACCTGTCAATGCATGAAGGTCGCAAGCAAATTCACAAAAAATTCCTCTGTCCAACTGCTGCTTTCACAACGCGTTTCCATTTTCACGGAGTACACAACTGTCTCAGCCCCTTCTTTACTTCTTCCACAGTGCAAGTTTTTTCTGATTGCTGCTTCGAACAGTCGACAGCAGCATGTGTTTACATCGAAAGCAGCTAGGTAGCGGATGCTCTGTATTTTCCTGATGTAGCCGTCTCTGAACCGCGGTTACAGAACTAACCACCGCGGCAATACCCCTTTCTGTGACGGTGTAACTGAAAACCTTTAACGAGCTTGGTCCGATTACTTGCCACTGAGATACGCACCTCTCTATGATATCACATACTAACATATTATCCCGGTTGTGTATCTACAACATTATACACCGATCCACAAATGTATACATATCTCCGCATATATGCATGTTTTTAATACTCTGGTGCCTGCAATAGTACATCAGACTGCGTCCCCCCCTGCCCCCTGCGGAACACGTCAAGCACATACTAGTGCGCATTTGTTCGTAACGGCCTGGCGAAGGTTTCTGAATAACGAGTCGCGCACACAGAAGCATATTTTGTTCTATCCCGCGAACGCACGTACTCAGCATGGACGCGCACACATTAGTAGTTCGTGTGATGTGTACTCTTCGGCGTACTCTTGTGTCCACCGTAGTGATCCCACGAAGGTCACCTACCCTGACGCACACACACACACACACACACAGAGGGAACTGTACTACCTGCGCATGCGCAGCGCGCAGGATGCGATCTTTACCAGATCGGCCCCCGCTCCCTTCAGTGAGCTGTATACATGCACATACGTGATAGATGTAGCAAGCAGGCACACGTACGCTTCCTTCTGTATCTCTTTTTCACTTGAGTTGAAGCACGCTCTCGGTCTGTCATGCTGTAGGTGGCTGCACACACGTACGCTCCTCCGTGCATTTGCCGCAGTGATCGAGACGTATGACGGTTGTGCATAGACGGAAATGACAGTTGGCTACACGTACGTACAGGGATTGTTTGCACCTGTCACTAGTACAGATGCAGAGGGACGCTTTCAAATATAACTATTCAAAGACCCTCCTTGATGTGGCCGGCCTGCTGTGTGAACACAGCTACCTGTACATGGAATACTAGAATATGCTGTACACACGCTTGTGGCTGTCTCTCCATTCTATAGGGTCACGTACGCACGCACATATATGCGATATTCACGTGTCGCCTTCGGCGTGGCTGAGTCATCCATCAGAATACACACTACGACTAGTACAAACACTTCACTTCATGAGAATACACAGGACGACTACGATCAATACTTCGGTGTACGAGAGCGCATACTACGACTACGACAAATACTTGTGTCCACGTGAAACGTGACGACTAGGATAAATATACTTCTGTCCATAAGAATACACTTTAACATCATGGTAAGTACCTCTCTAGTTGCCGATTGTGTCCGCCGCGCATTAGCACTGTACCAGCAGCTTCTTTTTCGAAAAAGCTGCCGCTGGCCCGTACAGTGCGGTGTTGCAGGTACTGCTCCAGCTGCAGTTTCTACCGGCGGTGGCTGCTACTGTCGCTGCTATCGCTGAATTGTTCTCGTGCGTGTCTGCTTGTGTCGCTGCAGCCTGCATTTGTGTGGACTTGTGTAGCTCCCCAGACGCGGCAGGTCCGTCACCAGAGCTGCCGTTGCTGCTAACAGCGTGGCTACGGGGCTGGCTCGTTCCCCTGCAATGGCAGTTCTTGCAATTGCTGCCGCTCCTGATCCTCTGGAGCCACTCACGTGACTCTTGATATTCTTCCCCACAAGAGCGACTAAGAATCATATGCGATCTCGCGTTCCTCTATCTTTTATGTCGTCCTTTTCTTCCTCGCTCTATTGGGAAGTGTTTCTTCGTGGGCTTCGGACCCCACCAGTGGCAGTTCTTGCTTTTTCGTGCTCGCCAAGGTCGAACAGGAAGCTTGCATGCGGTGCAGTCGGCCGTGCATGCGACGACACTCGATTTCAAAGATTCTGGCGTTCAACATCTTTTTCTATCACGTGCCTTTCCTGATGTCGTTTGCCAATCTGAGCACTAGTCAGTTCCAGGTTATTCATCGTTTCTGTTTTCCTTAAGGACAAGGAGTGGTTGCTGGTGAGCCAGTCGCACGTCGTAGTGGACGTGTCCCACCTCTCTCGACAGGGTCGATTCTTTCGGTTTCGGTCAACACGCAACTTTACAGTTACACTCGCGAACACCGGGCAGTCCCGTTTTTCTCGGGAAGCCCTCAATATCGCGCGCCCTTTCATATTTAGGAGAAGAACCTTCTTTCCTGTACGTCTGACGAGAACTCTTTCGTGGTTTTGTTAATCGCTTCTGCATATTGTAACGTCGCAACCGATACGTCCTCGTCCAGAGTAAATCGTGAGAAGCCACTGCTATTTCTGTGGTCTCCACTGCGCGGGCGGCCGCCTCTCGCCGCATTCCGTCCGTCTGACTGTTTACTTCCGGCGCGGCTGCGTCTGACGCAAATATCTGAAGACTCGAGAATTCAGTTTTCATACCCGGGTATGTTGCTCGCGGGTCTCCCTTTCCCCTATATGAATTTTCCAGATGCATTTTCTGATACTGCGCGTCTGGCTAAAACTCCTTCTTTCTCTGCAGCAGCACGCGGAGGATTTGCTTGTGTAACTCCTGCGCGTCACGGGTAAATTTTGTTGTCGCATGGCATGCAGTGCTGTCCTTTCAAAAGAAGCGTTTCCGTCCCCTTCCAGTCGCGCAATCATTTACGTGGTGTGGACTTTTATACACCTGCATACAAGCCCGGGACCTCTATTTTCCGCTCCCTGCGTCTTCGTCAGCTTCTTCCGTCCACTATCTTGCCTTTCCCTGGACACATGCAGAGCAAACACGCCCTTTTTTTCGCGTTAGCTCCGCAGTTCTCCAGTTTTGTGGACCCCAGAGCTCCTTTGAACGTTCTCGTTAGTCACTGGCAGCGGCGTCAACTCTATAAAGTACACATTTACCCCACCCTCGGCGTCTCTGTGTCCACATTTGTTTCTCCCTTTTCTCCAGGCGCCGCCGACACGCAAGAGGCACTTCCACGTGTGGCGCCTGATCCTCTAGGCTACGCCCCTGTGGCACACCACGTCTTTCTATCTACGTCAGCTGCACTTTTTTTTCCGTGCCTCCTCTGCAACTTTCTTTCTTCTAAGTCTCTGCAAAACGACTTCTTCAAGACAGTCCCGGCGCCGCAGTTCAAACCGAGTTTGTGAGATTTTTTGTCCCGGTGCTTGCTGCTGGATCTTCCCCGTCTCTTTGTCCGCCTTCCGGCAATTTTCTTCTCTTATCCTGTGTCTCCCACACCACATCTGACTTCACGTTTCTTCCGGTCTCGAGCGATTTCGTCTCTCTCCCTTCTTCTGCACCGCTGTCACCACTTCCCCCGTTTCTTCTTCTCCTCTTCTTTCGCTCGGGCACGCGTCGTTTTTCGTCTGTTTCTGGCGGGCCCGCTTGAGTGCCTTTCGTACGATAATTTCGTCCTCCTTGTAGCCGTTTCTTTCCTCCCCTCCCGACCCATTTTGAGCAAATTCTAGCCTTGTTTCTTCGGCTCCTTTGGCCCTTGTCGCGGCTTTTTTGCCCTGCTGGTCTTTGATTTTCTTGTTTTCCACACTCTCGGTCGCCACGATGGGACACGTCCACCGCGCTGGGTCGCTGAAGCAGCGGAACAAGCCGTTCAAGAAACGCACCGGCGCTGCTGCTCCGGTGTCGGCCGCGGCCTTTCGAGCAGCGGAGAACAGGAAAGCGACAGCCGCAGCAATTGCTGCAGCCGTGCGACCGGTGAAGAAGCAGCAGCGCGACCTGCAGACCAAACACAAGCGCATGCATCAGTTGCAGCGACTGCAGCAGCTTAAGCAGTCCCTCCGCGGGGCTGCTGCATGTGGCCATGCGGCTCTCCCGCCCAGGGTTGTCCTTGTCGTTTCCTTCAATAAAGCCGTGCCGTCGGCAGGGGTCTGTGCAGCCCTGGCCGAGCAGCTGGCTGCCGATGCGCCTGCGGCGGCTTCTCGTTCCTCCCGAAGCTCTCCAGCAGCAAAAGCAGCAGCAGCAGCGGCAGCGGCAGCGAAAGGAGCAGCAGCGATACTTCAGCAGAACGTAAGAACCGACGTACAAGCAGGCACACTGGCAGAGGACTCACCGGCGGTACCGGCAGCAGCAAACGCGGCCACAGCAGCAGGCGCGGGTGGGGCAGATTTCACAGTCTACGACGGCAGTTCTCTGCGAGGTGACTGGCGCGGCACAGGAGAAACAGCAGCGTCGCGAACAGAAATGTTCCTGCATGCGCTTCCCGCCTACGCGTGTTGTCCATCTCTGCCACAGCGGGCGCAACAGCGGCTGCTGCTGCTGCCTGCGCCGCCTCCCGAAGAGCTGCTGCAGCTGCTGAGTCTGTGCAGCTGCGCGGATCTGCTGCTCTGCGTCTTCGCTGGCGAGTGTACGTACACCGCACCGGCGTTCGACGAAGACGGCTACCGGTTTCTCGCGGCGCTGAAAATGCAAGGCGTTCCTCCGGTCGCCGCAATCGGCCTTTCCTCCACAACGGTGGACAGCATCGTCGCATCTTCTTCTGCTTTTTATTCTTCGTCTCTCTGCCGGGAGCAGCAACAGCAGCAGCAACTGAGCCAGCACCCCCTCGCGTGTGGCGTGGCGGAGACGAGACGAGACACCGAGATGGAAACGCCCGCGGAAGGAGACGAAGCAGCACAAGTCACTGCGCCTGCTGCAGGCCAACACAGCAACACCACAAGAAAAGACAAAGATGGAGACTACCTTCGTTTTCAGCAGAGGTACTTCCTCTCAGAATTTGGAGCGGACAAGTACGTTACAGCTGCCTCACCTGCGCCTCGCAGGTTTCCGCGTAAATCCTCCTTGGCCGACGTGTGGCCACACAGAAAGACAGAGACACAAAGAGATGAAAAATAGGCCTGCACTTCTGCACGCATGCATGTGGACGTGTATGTGTATGCCCACGACATTCCTCGTACGTGGAGAGATAGACGAAGAGAGGAAAAGGGGAAGGCCCGCACTTCTTCTGTGTGGGTAGTGTGTGTGTATATATACGCAGACGACTGTTATATGTGAGTTTCCTAGTGTACCACCTGGGCGCCTAGAAAGATGGCAATGTAGAAGAAATTATCGTGCGCATGCGTATCTGTACGCGTGTACCTCTCCTCTCGTCAATACTGGCGTTTTCCTTTATCTATGGAGCTGCAGATCTCCTTACGCGTCCGTCCCTCGGCGTCGACCCTACGCGGGCGTCTGTTTCTCTCCCGCGTTGTACAGGCTTACTTTTTTCTATTCGGTTCCGCTACTTCTCTGCTCGGACCAGCAGAAGCGGAAAAGCAGACGCGTGCCTTTCCACAGTCTCATACATGAGCGTACACACAAACAGGTAGATGTATGTCTTGCCCTTCTTCCGCGAGACGTATGTCTTCCTGTTCTCCCCTTTTTTCATATTCGATTTGTTTGTCAGGCACATGTACTTACGCACGAACAGACCGATGTATGTCTTTGGCTTTCTCCCCGTTTTCGTCTTCATTTTTTCTGTCAGACACACACACGTATACACAAGAACTCATACATGTACATGTATGTATCGTTCTCTTCTTCTCCTCTTCGGTATTCACCCCCTTAGTCTCCCGCACACAGACGGCGCAGAGAGACAGACAGGTGGAGAGGCGTAGAGCGAGAAAGACGTCTGCTGTTTTTTCCGCCGCTCCACGTGTGTCCTGTCCAATCGCCATGAGAGACGTGCGTGCTGCTGATAGAAAGGAGGTGTTGGGTATGCACGTGCATGAACGAACGTCTTTACGGAATATGTGTGTGATACACGAGACCGACTTTTTCCGTCTTCTCTGTCTCCATGTGTATGTGTGTATCTTGGTGTGTTAATACGTCAGTTGACTTCGCCACCCATAAATATATATGTCTACACATAGAGGAAAAGAGAGAACAAACCCTCGTATATATTTTTATAGGTTTGTTTCATCATGAAGGGCCGTCCAAATGCACACAGGCGCGCGCGCATGTATGCGAGAGGAAAGTTCGGTGGTAGTGAATGTATACGTTTACGTAGATCTATACGGGTGTGTGCAGCAGGTGCTGTGGAGGCGGAGGTGGGGAGATATTTTGGTTGAAGAAGAAAAGGAGAGAGACAGACAGGGAGGGAAGGGGGAAAACCAAACATTCCCGTCTACGTCTGCCTTCCTGCAGTGTGTCTGTCTACATTTATGAGCATATTTGTGTATGCGTCTACGTAGATACATCTGCGTCTTTATAGGGGTGCGCCGGAGACACAGGGAGAATACAGCACCAGGGGAAACGTGGCAGATAGGGCGGGACAGGGACAGCAGCGACGGGGCAGCGGGGAAGGGACCAAGGGGCAGGTTCACCCTCTCTCTATACAAATATGTATAACATATATGTATGTATGTAAATGTCGATAGGTGGGCGTTTATGTCAAATATATAGGTACGAGTATATAGGTATATATGTGCATGCTGATAGATGGGCGTTTGCGAGAATTCGGCGCGTGCGAGAGACATGCAGAGAAAGTCCTGGCGTGGGCAGTGTGGCGAGGGGAGCCGGTCCCCCTGCTGAAAAAGAAAATTTGCGGGGCGTCTCCCAGGCAGGCGCGCGCAAGAGAAGATTTCGCGTGTTTGGTGGAGAAGTGAAACCGCGAAGATTTGCATGTTAAAAGAGAGCAGTGCGGCGTCGTGTGGCTGCGGTGGGCGGGGATGTACTCGTCCGCGGTGGACAAATCCACGTGCGTCTCGTGTCTACTTCTTCTTCGCCCGCGGAGACGGGAGTGCCGGTTCGCCAGATGAGGAAAAGAGTGACGAGCAGCCGCGGGTCTTGTCTCTTTTCCCCGGCCCAGTCGAAGAGAAAGTAGACACCTCTTCGTCTGCGTGTCTACATTACTGTTGAACGTACTCGTCTCACTCACTGGGAAATGTAGACATGTATGCTTACACTTGTTCAAGTTGTTCGCTGGGATATAGAGACATAGTAGACGTATCTGTACTTGTGTTCGTATTTGTCTGCCGACCTCTCTCTACGAGGACCATATATGGGGTTCTCTGTACATTCGAACGTCTTCGTATGTCTCTCCCTCTGTATGTGTCTATATGTGTATGTATGGTGTATGTACTTATGTCTATCTGTACATACATATATGTGAATCCATGCCCGTGTGGTGGTGTGCTCAAATACGTATATATATGTATATGTATATACAGTTGTAGTTGCTCACTGATACGAGCTGTATTCATATATATATATATATATATATATAGTTGCTCATTGATTCGAGTAGTCTTCGTATATATATATATATATATCTATGGTTCCTCCCAGGTACGAGTTGTATATATATATGTGTAGTGTTGTTCAGTGATACTGAGGATTGTGTAGTTGAGACAGCCCTGCGGTGGCTGCTGGATCTGCGACTGGTGCAGGGGGTGTGCTGCACTTGCTGTAGGTGCTGCTGCTGCTGTAGGTGCTGCTGCTGCTGTAGGTGCTGCTGATGGTGTGTGTGCTGCTGCTGTTGCGGTGGGTAGGGGCTTCGTGAGTGTACGCACACCGGGAGACTGGCGCAAGGTGCTGCGTGCAGTGGGCAGCGCCCACATTCCTCTGGACGTTGCAGCGGCACCGGCGGCAGCAGCAGCAACAGCGACAGCAGCCGCAGCAGCAGGAGAATTGCACTGGCGAGCGGGTCGCGGCTACCTGCTCGCTCTCGACTGGAGACTTCTGACCGAGCAGCAGCTGCAGGAGCAGCAGGGAGAGAGGCGGAAACAGCAGGAACCGCAGCAGCAGCGGCAAGAGGAGCAGCAACAGCAAGGGCAGGAGCAGGTGGAGAAGCTTTATTTGCAGGTTGACGGATTTGTTAGGGGAGTGGGTTTTACGAAGAGGTGAGGAAAGTCCGGAAGCAGCAGAATTTCGCTGACCGAACGGCGACAGCAGCAGCAGCAGAGACGCGGCGCGCAGCAGCAGCGACCCGACACGTCTGAAATGCAGGCGCGTGTTCTTGAGTATAACTGACTTTCCTTTCCTCTCTACACACACATAACTTTATTTTCTTCTCTTGATATACATATATATACATATATACATATGTGTGCCTCTTTGTATAGTAGTAGAGTGAATCTTTTCAATAGGTGTATCTCTGTGTGTGAGTATTAAGTATTCGTGTGCGTTTCTGCCACACACATGTGTATACCACAACAGTCTCTCTCTCTCTCTTTCTCTACATATATATATATGTATGTATCTATGTATACATACATATATATATACATATCTATACATATCTATATATCTATATCTGTCTGTCTATCTCTCTCTATATATACATGTCTCTATATCCATATGTATGTCTACCAATCTATACGTATTTATATATATATGTATATCTTTGCCGGTCTACGTATTTATGGGTGGGTGTATGCATATAGAGAAATAGAAGAAACCGCGTGTATATGGAGAAGTGTGGGATTCTTGCTGCACTGCTGCAGAGGTGTCCCTCGTTCGTTCTCTCCTTCGTGCTTCTCTCATTCTCCGCCTCTTTTTTCTTCTAGAAGGTCCGTATATGCCGATTTTGTGAAAGTGTGGGGTTCTCAGGGCCCTGCCTTCGCTTGCCCTTCACACCGGTGTCTGCGACGCATTTCTCTTCGGCTCGCCTTCTGTCTCTCCCCGTCTCTCGCTCGGTCCCATTTGCTCCTCTGCTTCCGAAGGGCTCGTGGCGGACGCCGAGTGAAACTAAAAAACTGCGAAACTTCTCTGTTTCGACTCGTTTTTCCTCGGCGTCTCCTCCCGTCTCTCTGTATCTCCTGTCTCTCTTCTCTTTCTCTGTCTCCCGTCTCTCTCCTGTGTCTCCCCGTCCCTCCTGTCTCTCCCTGTCTCTCCCCTCTCTCTGTATCTCCTGTCCTTCCGTCCCCTATCTCTCGTCCCCCCTGTCTCTCCCCGTGTCTCCGATTTCCCTGTCTCCGGTCTCTCTGTCTCCTCCGTCTCTATCTGTCTCCCGTCTCTCTGCATCTCCCTGTCTCCTGTCTCTCCCCTCTCTCTGTATCTCCTGTCCTTCCGTCCCGTGTCACTCTGTCTCTCCCTGTCCCTCCTGTCTCTCTCTCTCCTGTCTCTCCCTGCGTCTCCTGTCTCTCCCTCTGTCTCCTGCCTCTCTCTGTCTCTCTCTGTCCCTCCTGTCTCTCTCTCTCCTGTCTCTCCCTGTCCCTCCAGTTTCCCTGTCTTCTGTCCTCCCCCCCGTGTCTCCTGTCTTCGTGTCCCACCTGTCCCTCTGTCTCCCGTCTCTCCCTCTCCTGTCTCTCGCTGCGTCTCCTGTCTCTCTGTCCCCTGTCTCTCCCTCTGTTCCCTGTCCCTCCTGTCTCTCCCCGTGTCTCCGATCTCCCTGTCTCCTCCGTGTCTATCTGTCTCCCGTCTCCCTCTGTTTCCCGTCTCCCCCGTCTCTCTCCCTCTCCTGTCTCTCCCTGTGTGTCTCTCGCCGTCTCCGTCGTGTCTGTCTCTCTGTCTGTGTAGCTCTACGTGTGCAGCACTCCTGCGACAGGGGTGGCTGTCAGTCTTCATGCGCGTCTGCCCTTTTTATCGACGCCTGCATTTTCTGCGGACGTCTCCTCTCCTTCGTTTTTCTTCCCTTTTCTGCCTCCGGGACCGCACCGGTGCGCACGCGTAGAAGTGTGGACGGATATGAGTCTCTCGCGGCGTCTCCCCTTCTGTCCCGTCTCTGCCGCGTTGTACTGCTTAGCAGGCGTTGATCTCCTCCTCGAGCCGTTGACTCCATGTGTTGGTGTCATTTCTTATCTGGAGAAGTTCTCTCTCTCTGTTCGGAATCTTCTCTCAAAAATAAGTAGACAGTTAGCTATATCTGCGGGGACATCTTTCTGCGTCTTCACGCGTTGGCTTCTCTCCCGCTTTTTCTCTCTAGCCTCCTGCAGACGTCGCCTTCTCCGGACTTCTTCCTCTCCCGAGTATCCGTGTCTGTCTGGGTATACGTATGTACATGTATATGTATGCATGTATGAGTGTATATGTATGTATATGTGTGTAGGTGTATGTATGTGTGTGTACGTGTGTATGTCTGTATATGTGTGTATGTATATGTATGTATGTGTATGTATGTATATGTATGTATGTATGTACATGTATGCATCCGTATATATGTATGTATACGTATGTATGTATATGTATGCGTATGTGTGTGTGTGTGTGTGTGTGTGTGTGCGTCTGTAGGTATGTATACGTATATATGTATGTGTATCTATGCGTCTGTGTCTATGTATATGTATGTATATGTATGTATACGTATGTATGCATATGTGTGCATGCATGTGTATGTATGGCTGTGTATGTGTGTATGTGTGTTCATGTATATATGTGTGTATGTGCATGTGTGTATATGTATGTTTGTGTATCTCTGTCTGTATATGTACGTGTGCATATGTGTGTATCCCTTTTTTATACAGAGAAGCAAAGAAGACAGGTGTAGGACTGACGCACTTCATAGAAGTGCGTCAAATCAAAACTTTTTGATTTGTCTGTGTGTTGTGAATTTCGGTCACAGACTGCCGGTGCACGTGACGGGCGTGGGGGATTTTATCGCGCAACGCATAGAAGTGCTGCACCGCCCCGCCTCGCGTGCGTCGCGGCAGCTCTTCCCCGGTCGCTCTACGAGCAGCAACAGCAGCAGCAGCGGCGTGGAGTTCGGCGACGGGGTGGGGGCTAAGGTGGAGACAGACGTCTCCATGGTCGAGGAAGGCGGAGACAGGGGAGACGGGCAGCAGGAAGACACGCGGGGGGTTGAAGAACTGGACTGCGAAGAACTTTCCGCAGCAGAGCGAACGGGTGGGTAGTCCTGCTGCGCTGCAAAGGACGGACGTAGAAAGATAAAAGAGCCGTCTCTCTGTGAGGAAGAAGCGTACGGCACAGCAACCGGCTCGGCACAGCATCAGGAGGGCTATACGTGTGTCTCTCCGCGCGTGCCTCCTTTATGAAGCGGGCGGACTGCACAGAGGACGTTTCATGAAAAAAATGCAGCAGCAGCTTTGCCAGCAGCAACACCAGCACCGCCCCGTCTCGTCACTGTCGTCGCTGTCCCTCCCGCTCTCTCTTTCGTCTTCGTTGCCGTAGATAAAGAACTCCTCTGCAGCGTAGATACACTTCACATAGACGTGAACACACACGAAAATATTTGTGTATGGATATGTGTGTGTTTATGTCTGTATATATGTCCGTCTGTGGGTGTGTATGTATGTATACGTACGTATATCTGTGTGTGTATATATGTGTACATATGTATCTATGTAGACGTGTCTATGTATATATATGTGTATCTATGTGTGTGTTTGTATGTATGTATATGTATGTATGTGTATGTATATGTGTGCGTATATGTGTATTTGTATGTATGTGTATATATGTATATATATGTGTGTGTGTATGTGTATGTATGTGTGTGTACGTATATGTACGTGTATGTATGTGTATGTATGTGTGTCTGGTGTGTGTGTGTGTGTGTGTGTGTGTGTGTGTACGTATGTATACATGTGCGCGTATAAGATATATATATCTTATGTGTGTATGTGAACGTTTGCACACGTGTACCACTGCTTTTTCGATGATTGCTACCGAGCAATAATATTTTAAACAGCTGTGAAGATCGTCTGAGAGGCCGCGTCAAGTGTGGCTGAGAGAGCAGCAGCAAAGCAGCAGCAGCAATGAGGGGCAGCAGCAGCAATTAGGCACAGCAGCAGCAAGGAGGTACTGCAGCAGCAAACGTAGCCGAAGCTGCGAGCGGTAGCCGCAACAGCAGACGCGGCAGCAGAAAAAGCAGAGAGGAAAGAGAGAGCAGTAGCAGCAGCAGCCGCGACAACATCAGCTGCAGTAGCAGGAAAGTCGGGCCTCGCCACTGCAGAAAGAGCTGCAATACCGGGAGCAGCAGTAGCAAAAGTAGCAGCAGTACCAGCAGCAGCAGTAATAGCAGCAGCAGCAGCAGTAGTAACAGCAGCAGTAGCAGAAACAGCAATAATAGCAGCAGCGACAGGAGCAGCTGTAGCAGCAGCAGTAGCGGCAGCGTTAGTAGGAGTAATAGAACTGGGACGAGCAGCCGCAGCAGTAGGACTGGACAACGCAGAAGGCGCGGCACTAGCAGAGGCGGAAGCAGCAGGGGCGGTGGCGGCAAAAATAGCAGCCATAGCGTCACTGGCAATGTTGGCAGCGACAAACATTTCCGCAGTCGGCTGAAGCAGCGTAAAGGAGAAAAGAAGATAGTAGCAGGCGCCGGGCAAGCGGTTGCAGTTCCACAGCAATTTAGTCCCTTCCTGTATATTTGCTCGCCGCGGGCTTGCCGCTGCTGCTGTTTCTGCGACGTTGCTGCTGCTGTTCCTGCGACGTTGCTGCTGCTGTTTCTGCGACGTTGCTGCTGCTGTTCCTGCGACGTTGCTGCTGCTGTTGCTGCGGCGTTGCTGCTGCTGTTGCTGCGGCGTTGCTGCTGCTGTTGCTGCGGCGTTGCTGCTGCTGTTGCTGCGGCGTTGCTGCTGCTGCAGCTGTGTCAGTCGGTCGGGTCGGCGCCGTTGCTTCGCTGCTCTCGCGTCCACGTCGCAAAGTAGACGTATCACAGGCTCGCACTTTCCGTTCTTCGAATTTGTCTTTTTCGTCTTTTTCCCGTCGTCCCATCTCCGTCGCTGCCTTCTCTTTTTTCTCTCTTCCTCTGTTCGCCTTTACTTCTCTTTGTGTACTTGTACGCAGTGGGTCTTCGTGGCGTTTCGTCAGATTTCTGCATTTCATTGGCCGCGTCGTCCACCTGCTGAAAATCTACGCGCCTCTCGAGCGGCGGTGTTTCTCTCTGTGTGTCTCTCTGCTGGCTGGGTATTTCTCTCCGTACACACCCATGCATATCAAAGGTGGCCATCCACACACATGCATATACACATATGTGTCTTTCTACGTCTGTCTCTTTCTATGTGTGGGTCTCCCTCTATATGGATATATATCCACTCCTCGCGGGCCACCTGCATATATATGTATGTATATATATATATGTGTAGGAGAGAGCTGTCGGTGAGGCTTTGTACCCCGACGTGTTTGCACACATTTCACACATATGCAGGGAAAATATACACACGGGGAGATGTGAATGACCGTCCTCTCTCACGTGGTGCGGATAAAAAAGCTTCTAAGAAATCAATAAATATATATGGACGTACATATATGGAGCGTATATACGGGTAGCAGTATATTGCCATCTCTCCTCAAAGGATATATATGGGTGTATATATGTGTGTATATACGTACATGTATATATATGTATATATGAATGAATATTTATGTAAATTTATACTTCCACACACACACACACACGCACATACATATATATACATACATATATGGATCATATACATTGATAGAGCTGTATTACTATTTCTCCGCACAGGACACACATGTGTACATGTGTATATATATACGAGTATACTCATGTATATATGGATGTGTATATGTGAATATTTATATCAATGTAGACATCCACGTACACACACATATATATACAGATATCAATATATATATATATATGTGCACATATATACGTTTTGAATTGTATACACTGGTACAGCTATACTGCTGTCGCTCCTAATAGTATATGTATGTATATATATGTATATATATATGTATATATATATGTATATATGTATATATATGTATATATAACTGTATGTACATATATCTCTCTCTATGTATATATGGATGAATATTTATATAAATATATACACCCACATACGTACACACATATATACATACATCAACACCAGGTGTGTGGGTGTGTTTATACAGCGACTGTAAGTGCAGTATGTGCACCTTCGCAATTTCTCTTCTTTTTTTCTTTTCCTTTCTGTCCCCTCCCTCCCCTCCTCCTCTCTGCACGTAAACACATCCCACAGAACGGACACCCATATACACGTGTACGTGTATATATATATGTATGTAAATGTATATGTGTATACCTGCACTCCTTTCCTTACGTGTGCGTATGTGTGTTTATGTGTCTTGATGAAAAATGCTGCTGTTTCTTTTTCAGAGCTGCTGCAGCAGATGCAGCCGCTGCAGCCGTTCGACCGCAGCAGCCTCGAGCAAACGTGGCCGACGGATGCAGAGCTGCGAGAGGCAGAGGAGGAGCAGCAGCAGCAGGGAAAAGGAGAGCGACCGCGACGACAGCAGCAGGGGCCGCAGGAGCCCGAAGAGGCCACGGAGAAAATGAGTGAAGCGTCAGATGTTGCAGCAGGTCAGAAGAAATCAAACACGAAGAAAAAACATTTGTTTCACCGCTCTTCAACCGTGTAGACCTCTTCTGCGCACGAGTTCCATACCACCTGTATACCAGCGTATATATATATATGTTGCATCGTGGTATCTATATCTATATCTCTCTGTGTATATGTGGACATATATCTATCTTTCTAAAACACTCACGTATACGTATTTCTTCTGCGTCTTCACATAAATATATATATATACGTGTATATATCTATCTATACATATATATATATATATGGACGTGTATTTATCTCTCTCTCAAATATATATATATATATATATTGTGCATTTTCGTATATACATATGTGTGTGTATACATATATATGTTTATGTGTCTGTATATTCTACAACGTCGTACCTACGTGTATACATACGCACGTCTACATATGTGTGTGCTGCGTTATCGTTTCTACATATGTATGCATATGTGTATCAATATACATGTATCTTCATATAGTTATATATCTGTATATATGTGTGTAATCAGCTTCTTCGTCTCTAGACATGTACATGTCTGCACAAATGTATATATGTATATTCTGCCGCATTTGCGTGTCTGCCCGTGCGTATACATATGTATGTGCTGTATATATATTGCGTGTCGGTCTGTGCGTGTACGTCCTTCTTTATTTATCATAGCTGTGTGGAGAAAAGTCTATACTAGGCGCATGTATGCTTGTGTAACGTGTGTTTGTGTATATATGTATGTATGAATATATGCGTGTGTGTGTCTCTCGCTCTTCCTGTGCGTATATTCGTGTACAGAAAAAGGTGTGAATTTCTCAAGCAAGACCCACCTATAGAGCCGTCCTACGTGTACTCGTCTCTATCTATCCGTACATATATATATATATATATATATGTATATGTATGTACGTAAGAGGGGGTGTGTTTCTCTGGCTTGCTGCTCGCCCGCGTATATCTCGCCCACTTTCTATCTCTCTCTGTCTCTCTGTGTGTCTTGCCCCCTCTCTTCTTTTTCTAGGTTTCTATACTCTATATATGCGGCCACATAATATATATATGTTGGTGCGCTGCGCTTGCTCCGGTCCACGCGTGAGTAACTTCTTGTGCAAGAAGGTTGTGCGCGTGCGGGATTAGCTGCAAACGCGCAGAAATGTACGTCCGACCTTTTTGCAGAGGAAGAAAGTGGAGAGCAGAGCGACGACGAAGAAGGAGACGCTTGGTGGGACGAAGAATTTGCCAGCAGCAACAGCAATCACGAGCAGCAGAACCCTCCTGTCCTCCGTGCAAGGTAATACATATACGTCTGATAGAACGGCGAAATTCAACAAGGAAGTGAGAGGAAAAGAGTGAAGGAGAGGAAGACGAAGAGAAAAATTCGTGCGTCCCCATCTCTCCGTATATGTGACTCAGTGCCTGTAGGTAAACGTCTACGGATGTGTGGGATGAATATATAAAAAAGTCTCTGTGCACATGTGTGTAGTGTCGGCAGGAGTATCTCGATGCGCGCAGCGACTGGCCGCGGCCCGCATGCGCGCGGGGGTGATAACACGCCTTTTCGCCTGCCGGGTGTGAGCATCTGCTGCCCCCTGCTGAGGCGTTTTTTTACGACGTAGGCTCGCGTGTGCGAGACGGAAGAGACAGGCGTGCTCCACAGACGTGTGTTTGTCTGCGTGCTCTTCGAGAAAGGCTCTTTCTTGGGGTGTATGTACACCCCGGACGTGTACGTACACACGTCTGCGTGCTCTTCGAGAAAGGCTCTTTCTTGGGGTGTATGTACACCCCGGACGTGTACGTACACACGTCTGCGTGCTCTTCGAGAAAGGCTCTTTCTTGGGGTGTATGTACACCCCGGACGTGTACGTACACACGTCTGCGTGCTCTTCGAGAAAGGCTCTTTCTTGGGGTGTATATACACCCCCGACGTGTACGTACACACGTCTGCGTGCTCTTCGAGAAAGGCTCTTTCTTGGGGTGTATGTACACCCCCGACTTGTACGTACACACGTCTGCGTGCTCTTCGAGAAAGTCTCTTTGTTGGGGTGTATGTACACCCCGGACGTGCGCGCTCGACCGCCTCTCGACGGGAAAAAGGGCTGTGCTCGGGGTTCTTTCCTCCCCGAAGAACATGCCGAAAAAGTGTCTCGTTCTCTTTCGCATTTACGCTGCACGTTCCTCTTTTCCTGGCGACGCGTTTCTCTCTCTTCTTCTCGGGACACAGGCCTTGACGACTTTGCTTCATGGCGACCGATCCCATGCGAGTTTTTTTGTGCAGGTGTCTTGCCCGGTACCACATCTCAAGACCTTTTTCTCCTCTTTGGTACACATACGTGTATGTCCATGTATATCTACATGTAGGTACATACATCCATATATCGGTATCCATGTCTGCATCTATATGTATATCTATCTACGTGTATATATATATATACATACGTGTCTCTGCCTCTCTCTCTGTGTGTATATATATATCTGTCTATCTGTGTGTATATATATATCTGTGTATATATACATATATATACATATATACCTGTATATATGCATATATACATCTATGTATATATATATATATATACATATATATATATATACATATATATATGTACGTGTCCCTGTGTCTCTCTCTGTATAATAAATATATATATATATATGTATATATATATATAAATATGCTGATGGAGCCGTGGGTGTAGATCTGTGTGTTTACGTACACGCGGTGTGGAGTTACATATGGTCGCGGTGTATAACCGCTCCCTGTATGTTGCCCCCCGGGGGTGGGTGCGTGGCAATGCCATTTCGAGTGTACGTACGCCCTACGCAAATGAGAGTTTCGCAGGCGCTGCACGCCCGTTGCCCTCGTTTTCCGTGGAGCTTCTGACGGATCATTAGCCGTGGTTTGAACTGCTGTCGAAATGCTTTTTTCTACATCTTCCCTGCGTTTCTGTAACCGTCGTGTTCGCATCGCATTTGCCTAGTTTCGGGTGTACGTACACCGCCCTCCTGGGTGTACTTACACCGTCTTCCTGGCTGTACGTACTGCGTGCTCCTGGGTGTGCGTACACGGTCCTTCTGGGTGTACGTACACCGTCCGCCCAGGTGTTTCGTGTGTGTCGTTGGCGTGCATCTCATGACTTCTTTCCTTGTCGCAGCAACGCGAAGCGGAATTTCACGATCGAGCAGCGCGCAGCCGAGGACTTGGAGTTTCCCGACGAGGTAATTGTCGATTATTCTTTTGCTATAGACGCCCGAGCTGTCACATACATGTACATATTTATTTGGTAATTCTTCTTTGTTCTGCGTCGTTATAGGGACAGACACTCATTCGGAAGAAATCCATGTGTTGCCAGGACGTTACGATACACATATGCGTCGAACTCTCACATATGCATAATAGTAATAACATATATATATATGTACTATTGTATCTATATATATATGTATATATATGCGTATACGTTGGGAATGTTAATGTACAAGAATAGATAGACCGTGACACATCGGCACATGAGTCAGGAAGTGCGTGTCAGCTGCTGGTGCTGCTGCAGCTGCGGCTGTTTTTTCCTTCTGCTGCTGTTGCTGCGGAGGAAGAAGGGAACAGAGCGTTTTTCGTGCATGTCTAGTCCTGAACTCTGGTTCACCTTGTGTTCTGTCATTCGCAGTTGAATTTTTGTCCGCCCGCTTTCCCCTCCGTCCCTCCGTACGTTCTCTCGTGAATTTCTCTTCTCACCAACCAGTGCATACGCGCACATCTGGGAAGACACTTCGTCGTCTTCTCCTTGCACAGCTCGCGAGCGAAAAAAAAGGAGCGGGACAGAGAAAAAAGTGGGTCGAGGTCAGCGAGAAAGAAGAGGAGTACGTCTAGGGTCATGTGTAGTATCCGTGGATGTTTTTGTGTGGCACCTGGGCGCAGCGGAGAGTGCCTCTATCTTGCTGCGTGTTTCGTGTCTCCTTCCCGTGTGGTCTGCCCTTCTCCTCTTTGTCTTCTTCGCGTGTCTCTCTTGTGTGCTTCTCCCGCGTTTTCGGCTCGTTTTTTCTGCGTATGTTGTTGTTTTCCATCCCTTCTCTCGCCGCGGCCCTCCGCTCCGTCCGTCTCTTCCGACGTCGTGTGTTTTTTTCTCGGCCGGGTCCTCACTTCTCTGAATCTTGTGCGTTCCCCGTCTCCCGCTCTCCGCTTCGTCCGCCACGTTTCTTTCTGTGCCGTCCAGTGCGTCTTCCTCTCGCGTCTCCTCCCCGTCCTCGTCGTCGTTCTTCTCTTCGACGTCTCGTCTCGGTGACGCCTTCCCTCTGGCCCCCCCCCCCTTTGTGCGGTCTTTTTTCTCCTTTCTTTATCTTCTCGCGTCACCACCACCCTCCTCTCTGGAGTGTAGTGCACCTTTCGCAGAGTCTTTGTTGCTGCTGCTTCGCTTGTTTTCTGTCGCCTCCAACCTTCGCGTGTTTTTGGCCTCTTCTTCGCGGTTTCGTCCTTTTTCTCCTCCCCACGCGACTCGCGAATTTGTTCTCCGTCGACAGGTGGATACGCCTCTGGACGCCGAGGCCCGCGTGCGCTTTCAAAAATACCGCGGGTTGAAAAGCTTCCGCACATCCACGTGGAACCGCGACACCGACCTGCCGCTCGAGTACTCACGCGTCGTTGATTTTCAGCGTTTCAAGGTGAATTTTCTTCGCCTTCTTCGTCCTCTTCTTGTTTCGTCTACTCTTCCCTTTTCCTCTTGAATTCTTCGTCATCCTTTTTTTTCGTAAATTCCTCATCGACCCCGTACTGCCAGTCCACACATGCGAGGCTTGCCCGGTCCTTATTTCTCTGCGTATGTGTGTGTGTGTGTGGCTGCACTTACGTGTGTGAGACAGTGCTCGTGTTTTTGATTGTTACTGCCTTTTTCTGGCCCTTTCTAATCCTTGGGTGGGAGGCGAGGCGACGCTTCTTTTATCGTGGTTTTTTCTTGATTCTTCGTCTCTTCCCGTCTTCTTCTTGGAAACCATCAGAATGAGCCTCTTGTCGTTTTTCTGCTGCTACTGCTGCTGCCGTAGGTATACCTGTGGGGATTCTTTGATTTTCTCTGTGACTCTCCTATGCGTCTGAACAACAGGTGCGGGAGAATCTCGTCGCTGTTCTTAGAAACGTCTTCTGTATTGGCAGGTGCAGCAGCGCCGGGGGCAGCCGACTCTCCGTATATGTGACGGCAACTTGACGTCTTCTCTCTACACAAGGAGTTCAGCAGGAAAGCACGAGGCACGCAGTTTATCAAAACTTGTTAACAGTGATATTCACCAGTGGCCGTCGATTTGCCGGGCGAGGGGGGGAGGGGGAGAACCACCTCGTGACGCCGCGGTCGTCTGTCAGGAGCTGCAGCCGCACAGATATCGACCTGCTGCTGCGGCTGCTCGCTTGTTGCTGGTAGACGTCTCGGGACTACTTCGGCTGACACGAGTCCGCCGCGGTTCCTAAGAGCTGTGCTCGTCTTTAGTCCTTGCTGCTGCTGAAGCCGTTGTGTACGAGTAAACTGTCGCCATCCCGTCGCTCGCCGGCGTGCGCATAAACTCCTGGCGGCCGTGCATCACCGTCGAGCCGCTGCTGCTGCTGCGACGTCACCTGTGAACTGCAAGGGCTGCTGGTGTAACCGGGCGCTTGCTGCTGCTGCTGCTGTGCTGCTCCGGTGCTTGAACCACACGTGGCTGTTGCTGCTGCTGCTGCTGTCGCAACACCCCGAGTGCTGTCGCCGTTGCTGCGTTGACTGGTGGTTCTGGCACCAGTGCTGCGGTCACCGTTGACGAAGAAGACGACTGACCTGCTGCTGCTCGGCGTGGTGGCCATGCCGTTGATCCCTTTTTTATATAGCTGTGGCCTGCGACTGCAGTGGTCCTGCCTCTTCTTGAGATCACGCCGTGGCTCTACTATTTTCGTGAGGACTGCGCTTGTGCTGCTGCTGCTGCTGCGTCGGGTGGTGCAGGGCCTGCAGAAGTACGCGTACGCAACGCTACGCAACTTGTGCGCGCGCAACATTTTTCATGGACGCCTCTGCCGCATTACTATCCCTCTCCATCTCACGCCTCTCTCTCTCGACCCTGCTGCAGCTGCCGCTGCATCCGCTGCTGCTGCCTCTCCGGCTGCTGCATCTGCTGCTGCTGCGTCTGCTCCTGCTGCGCCTGCGTCTGCGGGTGCCGCGTCTGCGGCTGCTGCGTCTGCCGGTGGGTGTGGGCGTACTTCGTGCGACGACGCTCGAGAGGGTAGTGTTGCCGCGCCCTCGTCAATTTGCTGCTCCGGCGGATCTTCTGCCCTTCCTTCGTCCGGCTGCTCTTCCCCCGGATTGTGGGAGCAGCTACTGCTGCGGTGTTCGGCCCAGCCGCTGCTGCAGCGCACTGTCCACCAGTTGCGACAGCAACTTGCAGGCCTGCCTCCCCTTCCTTCTTCTCTCGCATCCTCTTCCTCTTTTTCTTCCGCTTTTTCGTCTACTGCTGCACCTCCGTCCTGTCCCACCGCCGTTTCTTCTTTATCTTCTTCGTCGTCTGCGTCGTCTCTTTCGGCAGCAACTGCCGAGGCTGTCGCTGCCGCAGCTGCCGGAAGTTGCGCTGCAGCGGGTGCCTCTTCGGGCGGTGCTGCCGCGGACGGCGCAGGGTCACGGCAGCTGCTGCCCGGGCACCTGGTTCTCTCGACGGTACTACCCTTTGAAACTGCCGTGTCTGTGGTCCATCTCTCCTTGACACGTGGAGGAATCGACAGTGACGTCCAGAAGAGGTCTATCAAAAGCAAGGAGGAACTTCTCTTCGCCTGCGGGTTTCGAAGGTAGGTCATCGTTTGAACGACGCTGCGTCACAACCGAGGAATATTGTAGAAATAGCGCAAAAGTGACCCGGTCACCCAAGTGGCCGCCTGCGCAGCGTCTCCGCTTTTTCGACGTCTCTGTACCACTACACGTCTAGACGGAGGGGTAGAGAAAAGTGCAAGCGCCGGGGGAGGGGGGCCGGGCAGCACGGGGAAGAAAAAAGAAGAAAAGGTGCCACACAGATATATCTCAGGAACTGCTGCGGGGACGGCACATTCGGAAGAGCTCATCTCCTATGACAAGCTGCTGCGGTGGGGCTGCTGCTCCGCCTGCTGCTTTTGCTGCTGTTGGTGCCGCTGTTGAGGCCCTCCTCGTGTTCATATGTGGCTGCGTTTGGTGCGGCTGCTCGAGTGGGCATCGCAGGCGGCGGGACTTTTGCTGGTGCTGCGACAGGTCTCTTGCTGCTGCTCCTGCTGTCGCGAGGCAGGTCTCCTGCTGCTGTTACGACGAAGGAAGTCCTGCTGTTGCTGCTGGTGTTTATGCGTATGTGTGTGTGCCTGGAAGCAGATAGTCCTTCTGTTGCCGCTGTGTGTGTGTGTGTGTCGTGACGACGGCGCATCGTTGATGTTGCTGCTGCTCTGTCTGTCTCCTGTTGCTGTCTGTCTCGGTATTGCTGCTGCTGTGTCTGTGTCGGTAATGCTGCTGCTGTGTCTGTCTCGGCAATGCCGCTGCTCCGTCTGTCTCTTGCGGCTCCTCTGTCTGTCTCTCTCTTGCTGCCGCTGTGCCTGTCTCGATTTTGCTGGTGCTTTATACCCGGAATTTGCTGTGGTGCTGCAGCGGTAGATGCTGCAGCTACTGTGCTGCAGCTGCGCGGTAACAGTCGCGTTTCTGCCGCTCCTGCTGCGTTTACTGCATGTGCGGCGCGGCTGCCTATTGCTGCATTCTTGTGACAGAGTTTCTGTGGTGCTGCTACTGTAAAAGGGCCAGAGACACCCGTCCTGACACGTCACATACACTGCAACTCTTGCGTCTGTGCTGCTGTTGCTGCTGCTGTTGCTGCTGCTGTTGCTGCGACAGGTTTGTAGGGCGGCCAATCTTCAGTACCGTTGCCGCGACAAGCGGAAGTGGGGGAACAGCCGCGACAGAGAAAGCGAAGTTTCTTCCCTTCTTCCATCCGTCCTCTTCCTGCATTGCGTCTCTTTACTGCTGTACGATGTTTCCGCCCACGCCGGTCCTCGTCTTCGTCCCCAACAACAAAAACAAACAACAGCAGCCGCAAGAGCAGCAGCAATCGCAAGAGCCGCAGCAGCAGCAAGCCTGCTCGTCGTCAACTGCAGCAGCAGCACCGATAGCGCCGGCTGCAGTCCACGGTAGGTCACAGCAGAAGGACCGCGGGAGAGCGACCACGAGTTGACACGCATCGTCGCATCTGGGGCGGACCTAGTCGTATGGAACTCGTAACATTTCGTATATATTTGCTTGTCCTGTAGTATACATATATGTATATATATATATATATGTATAGTCATGCCTCAAATGAGACATGAGAAAATTAGAAATGTGCGGAGGAAACTCTTCGCTTGAGACCTCGCCATCTCCTGACGGGCTAGTGACTGCTGCTGCTGCTGCGTGAGTCCTGCTGCTGCTGCTGTGTGAGTCCTGCTGTTGCTGCTGCGTAAGTCCTGCCGCTGCTGCTGAGCTCTGCGGCTACGGCTGTGAGCCCTGTTGCTGCCGTTGGCGCTTTTCCGCGTTCTGCTTCTGCTGTTGCTGCTGTTCGTCCACATGGGGAGAGAAGTTGGTGTCTGGGTGGGAGAGGCAGGTCGACAGAAGCCGCGGCACAGAGGTTTGTGCTGTTGAAGAGCGCACAACGCCGCTCCATGCAGTGGGTTTTCTTGTTCTTGATGATCGAAGAGGTGCGCTGCTGCGGTTGAAACGGTCTTGCTGATGTGGGCTGCCCTTCTGCTGCTGCTGCGCGCGCGCTCCTGCTACAGTTGATATTTCTCGCGCTCGTGGTGCTGTGCAGACAACGTCCTCATTTGAGATTTTCCTCGCTTGGCGCAGATGTGGGTACGATGGGCCATGTTGCAATTGCTGCTGCTACTGCTGGAACCGCTGCTGCCGCTGCTCCGTCTTCGTGAAGACCTGCTGCTGCTGATGTGACTTGATGTTCTGGGCCCTGCTGCTGGGCCCGCAGCTGCCGCGGCTGCTGCTGCTGGTGGAAGAAGAGGCGTAGGACGGACTGAATTGATGTTCTGCTTCTGCGGGGACTCAACTTGTTGCCGCCGCCGCAGGCATCTGCGTCTGCCCGCCGTGAACTGCTGCGGCTGTTGCTGCGGCTGCAGCAGCCGGTAGGACGTTTGTGTCGTCAGCTGTTAATGCGCCGCTCCTGCTGCCGCTTTTTTTTCTTTTTGCCCTCTGTGCGGCTGCTGCTGCTTGTCCAGATGCCTGGCAAGTCTGCGCGTGGGGAAGCGTCTTGCACAGCAGCAGCAACAGAATCATTTTGAAGAGGATCATACTGACCGGCTACCCCTTCCGCGTCCACAAGCGCAAGGCCGTTGTTCGCTACATGTTTTTCAACCCTCGCGATATTCGGTAAATATACACACATCCACGCATGCAACATCAAGCCCACATATTCTTGGCCTTCAACTTTATAACATACACATGAATGTGGATACGTAGGCGCCGGCCCGTTGTCACATTCGTAGATACGTATATACACATATATATGTATTACCTATAAAATCATGAATGCGCCTACATATATATAACTTGTGAGGTCGTGTGTCCACTTATATCTACATACATACGTATGTATTTCATTGAAAGACGCGCATATATGCACACACATATATACGTATATATAATATTAGATATAAAATATATATTACGCTGGACCACGCACGTGCGCCCACATGTATACACAAATACTACGTATGAGGCCGTATAGGCGCCCATATACATATATATATATATATATGTATATATTCTCCTTTGAAGGTGCGTATGTGTACGTGTGTAGAGGTAATAATGTAGTACGTTTGAGACGGGGCATGCACGTACACCCACATATATACGTGCACGTCTGTATTACATATGAGGCGGTATATGCGCATACATACGCGCCCACAAGTATAGACATTCTTTGTATTTGAGACGGGGTTTGCGCATACGTATATATATGTTGCATGTGAGTCCGTATATAAGCGCACACGTAAAGTGTGTATACTCCACTTGAGGCGGCGTACGCGTCTACGTATATACACACACGTAAGCATGTGTGTGTATGTGTATGAGGTTGTATCTATGGCGTGGTCATGTGTATGTAGCTGAAGACTCAGCTCTGGCCGGAAGCACGTCGCACGTTGATTGACGTGCAGCTCTACGACAATATGTATGCGCGCCTGAGGAGGCGAGAGCACTTCAATTGATGTGTATCTACACACAGAAAAGAGCGCATAATTCACCTCTATAAATATATAAAAATATGTGTGGTAAGTAAATATCTGCCTTGCTGTCCTGGGAATTGCTGTACGGAGCGCGTGGGGATGTGTGGGAATTGAAGTATGTGCGAGAGCGACGCTTTCTGCGCGTTTCTGACGACCGCACAGGATTCTTTCATGTCTATCTGTATACGTGTATACACCTGCGTAAGACGTCGCAGAATTCAACAAGGCTACACGTACATATATATGTGGATAACTATATGTATATATATACATATATATATGTATATGTATGTGTATACGTGTGTGCCTCTCAACGTGACTGAACGGCTGGATGGTTCACGCGAGTTGAAATCCATACGAAGAAAGGACTGACACATACGTGTGTCTGTATGTATACATATGTAGAGATATGTATTTATTGGCTACATGTACATATGTGTGGATAAATGTATATATATGTATACTTGCGTCCTTCTCAACGTGTGTGTGCGGCTGCAGGTGGTTCATGCCAGTTGAACTCCATACGAAGAAAGGACTGCGAGGCAATATTTTGCAGCCGCTGGGCACGCACGGCTACATGAAGTGCCGCTTCAATCTCCCTGTCAAACAAGACGATACCGTAGGTCATTCATACCCCTGGCTTTTCTCCGGGCTGCGATCCGGCTGCTCTTGCTGCCGCTGGCGCTGCCGCTCCTCTCATAGCTCCTCCTGGCTCTGAGGCTGGTGGCTCTTCGAGTGCTGTGGCAGCTGCTGCTGTGGGTCCTTGCTAGTTGCCTCTGGCCGCGGCAGTGCCGGTGCGAGGACAGCTGCTGACAGGGCTGCTGTTCGTGCGTCCAGGAGTATTGCTGCTGCTGCTGTTCGGGGGACTGTTGCTGCCTTTCGACGTGACATTTCTTCGCTAGGGGTGCTGGTGCGTCTAGTCTCGTGCCGTTATTTGACACTACGCGTTGTAGAGCGTTGGTGGTTCGCGGCTTGTCCTCCTTCGGCTGCTGCTGCGCTGGTTCCCTGATTGCCAGACGTGTTTGCTGCCTTTTCACCGTGCTGCTGTTGCTGGTGTTTCGCTTGTTAACGGTGCTTCTGTTGCGCGTCTGCCATTTTTGCAGTTGCTGCTCTGTGTGCTGTTGCTGCCGCGCGCATGGTGCTGGTGCTGCTGATGCACGTGCTGCTGCTGTTGCACCGGCTCGTTTATATGGCAGCTGCACTTGTGGGTGCTGCCGCCGTCTTCCCGACACTGCCGCAGCTGCCGTTGCTCCTGCTGCTTTTGCTCTTGCTGGTGTTGCTGCTACTGCTGTTACTGTTGCAGCTGCTGCTGCTTTTGGTGTTGCAGCTGCTTTTGCTCTTGCTGGTGTTGCTGCTACTGCTGTTGCTGTTGCAGCTGCTGCTGCTGTTGGTGTTGCAGCAGCTGCTGCTGTTGCTGTTGCAGCCGCTGCTGCTGTTGCTGTTGCAGCTGCTGCTGCCGTTGCTGTTGCAGCTGCTTCTGCTGTTGCTGTTGCAGCTGCTGCTGCTGTTGCTGTTGCAGCTGCTGCTGCTGTTGCTGTTGCAGCGGCTGCTGCTGTTGCTGTTGCAGCTGCTGCTGCTGTTGCTGCGGCTGTTGCTGCTGCTACTGTTGCTGCTTCCGCTGCTGGTGTTGCTGCTGCGGCTGCTGCTGTTGCTGCTGCCGGTGCTGCTGCGCCTGTTCCTGTTGCTGCGGCTGCTGCTGCTGTTGGTGCTGCTACTGCTGTTGGTGCTCTTGCTGTTGCTGCTGCTGTTGGTGTTTTAGGTATGCATGCATTTGTATAAACGCGTCTTTCCGAAATGGTATCCCCCTGCGTGGAACGGCCTCGTGTATCAACAGCCCACCAACGACTACGTCGTTGGGGAAGGAGGGCAGGAAAACCAGCAGCAGCAGCAGAACCAGCTACAACAGCAGAAACAGCTACAACAGCAGAACCAGCTACAGCAGCAGCAGCAGCCGCGGGCTGTCTGTGAAGACGTAGAGATGCTTGCTGCGTAACAGAAGAGGAAACGTGGTTCGCGTGTCCCCGAAGCACACGCAGCAGCTGCTTGAAGTGAAAGTTGCGTCTTTTGGTTCGTGAGGGGGGGCGGTGTGTAAAAAGTGCCTCTTCTGGTTGACGCGGAGGAGCAGTGTGTATGTACAGCGGGAGTACCAGGAGCAGCGCAGACGGGCCGGACGCAGCGGCTGTTTCAAGTAAAAGTTGCGGCAGTCGACAGCAGCAAGACCAGCAGTGGGGAGCAGCACGAGCAGGAGCAGGCACAGGAACAGCGGGCAAAGGGTGCGACTGGATCAGGAGCACACCAACGGCAGCATCCCCCACACAGCAGTAGCGGCCACCTTCACCACCCCGAGCGGCGGGGGTCACAGGGAAGAAAGCAGCAGTCAGCAGCAGCACCAGCAGCAGTTGGCAGCCACAGCAGTAGTAGTCCACATCAGCAGTCAGCAGCAGCAGCAGTCCGCAGCAGCAGCAATAAGCAGCAACAATCAGCAGCGGCCGCGGGTCATGCTGCGTTAGAGAAGCAACAGGAAGAGAGGCTGCAGCGACGTGGTCGCGAGAGGAAGAGCAGGAGCAGTGTTGAAAGAGAAGGACTAAGTGGACGAGAAGAAAAACAGCGATAGAGGCATTTAAGATGAGGTCCCTACCAAAAGGACTGATGCTGAAGAACTGTCGACTTCTTTTCTAATAAAGATTCTTCCATACACCAAGAAATACAGCGGCGTTTGGTCGGTACCTTCCGGTGTAGTGTGCGGATACGCGTTATATGCCTCATCTAACAACGAGGACTTTGGTTCACACGAAGGCACTACGTTTCTCTGTATCTCTGCGTCCTTTTGGTGTAGCTGCCCACTTGTTTTTCTTCACAGTAAGTACACCTGCCTATTATATTTATCCCTGTTTAATTTCTACTTTGTGTGCACCGGGCACCTGCACTTGACCGGTCTCTCGCCAGCCGGCAGCGAAAGTTGTGTGACACTGGTGCACACGCGCGGGTGTACACTCGAAGAGATACACACCTTGTTTACAATATATATATATATATGTACGTGTATTCGTTGGATATTTTAGGCAGAAAGGAGTGTCCAGGGGTGTGGTCTCTCTCTGGACAGGATGATAATTCGTAGGAGGAGTCTCAAGCGCATGGAAAAGCGCTTCCGTGTGGGAGTCCCACGAGCGCACGTCTGCACGCAACAGATTTAACACCCACATGCGTGTGACGCGCGTAGACGTACCTGTGCGGATGTAGTTGCTGACCCACCACATCCTGCTTCTGCCTGGTAGTACGTGGAGCAGTTTATCGACTATAGTTGTTTCCACACGCCTATGTGGATGGGACTGTGTACCTGTGTGCTTTCTCTCCGGGGGAGGCGTGTCCGCGGGCTTTCGAGATGATATCGCGGCTCCCGGACACCCACGCGAGTGCAGCTGCTGCTGCGACCCGAATGGCAGGGGGCAGGCCAGTGAAGCACAACAGCGGCAGCAACACGAGTATCCCAGAACCCGGGGAGTGTAACACGCCGCAGCTGACAAGTCGTGTCTCTTCGTGCATACTGCGTCATACACGTCTGGATGCGTCTCTGTCCGACGAGAGGAAAGGGCGCGATCCGGCGCGGACGTGAAGCGAGCCCGTGAAGAAAAGATGTATTCACACGTTCCACTTATAGTTTCACGACAACGTAGTGCCTGGACATGTCAAAACACGTGGAGAAAGCAAACCTCCGCTGGTCAAATTCCTGATGAGAAACTGTCAGGATATCTGCAGGGCGCACCCAGAATTTACAGGATTTTCGACAGTGGCTCACACGTATGCACAGATATCTGCGTAGACGACATTTGTCAACACGACAGAAACAAAGAGGTGTCATGCGGAAAACGGCCCACCGAGACAGTCCTGCGCGTGCGTGCCTGGAGCGCAGCGGATTGAGAGGTGTAGGGACGTGACGTGCGTGCGTGTGCGCTCCCAGTGGTTGCTCTGGGAAGACGCCGTGAGAGACATCTCATGCGTGTACAGACCCTCCACGTTCAAATACGAAAGAGGACCTGCTGGCAGGTGAGCTCTTTGTATACATAAAGTACAGGCTCTCTTCACAGCTTCAGCGTGTGTGCACAACATCTCTGTGTTCGCCGACACATTTACTATGAACCGGTATGTCCGTCGGGGTGCACACACGGCACGGTCCCTTCTGTCGCACCTTTTTAAGCAGTGCGTTGGTCGTAATTCCTACAAAGACGAGGGTCGGAGCGCTGCTGGACACTTCTGCACCAGCTTCACAGTGTGTTTACCACGAGGAATTCAAACTGCATTATACGAGAAAGCTGGAAGAAGGAGCCGTACGCACCACGTGCAGGCTCACGGAGACGACCTGTACGATAACGTGCGTGAACGCGCGTGAAAGAAAGTGCTGCGCACCTGTTTGTGTAGCTCTGAGTATGCTTCATTAGGCGTACATATGAATACAGACATACATCTGTGCGGGCGAGTCTGGGGATCTAGTTACGCATGAATGATGTGTTCGTGCGTGTAGACGGTGAGAAAGCGTGACTGCGACCGAAACTCGAGGCGGGTGGCGCCTCCAGCGACGAGCTCCCCTAGAGGCCCACCAGGAGCCCAGCAGGAATCGGTGGCCTCCTGGCGCACGACAGAGAATACCTTTCTTCGTCTTTCGACGCATATAAGTTTGCATAGACATGTGTATGAGTTCGTGTTACACACGTGTGTATGCAGCTCGTGGGTCCGTAAAAAGGAGTGCGAAGGCCTTCGCAGCTACCTGTGTCGTACCGAAGTGCTGGTTCCCACTATTTCATTCACGTGCGCTAATGCTTAGAGGTATTGATAGTGATTTGGGAGGATTTTGTTTTTCATATGAGGCCGTGTATTCTTTTCCGCCGCTAAAGCAGCGCGCATCGGCTCTTTGCCGACGCCGTGTTCACGTTTTATCGTTTTAGGTTCTTTGGTTTTTTGTGGGGTTCCGGTGGTACAGTGGGCGTTGGAGGGGCGCTGGTGAAGGGGGAGACGGGTGGGTTTGTCTGATAGGGGGCAGGATCCTTCACGGCACTGCTTTGAGTTTGCTGCTTGCCTTCTGCAGACGACCCCGTTTTATGTGTTCCTCCCCCGCCGTCCGCTTCCGCTATACTGTTGTCACCGTGGCTTTTGTTTCCTCCTTTCTCCTGTTGGTGCTGCTGCTTGCTGTTATCTGCTGATCGACTGGGTCGTCGCCACCCTCCTTTTTTCTTTGCCTGCTCTTTTTTCTGCTGCGCAGCGATCGGTGATTCTCCTTTTTCCCCTCCTGGAGTCAGTTGCTCCTTCCTGTCCTCCTCAATGTTCGGCGCAAAACAGACCTCTGCATGTTTACGGTCCTGTTGCAATTGCTGCAGTCTGAGCTGTTGCAATCGCTGTCGGCGTTGCTTTGCCTGCTCGTCCTCCTCGAGGCAACGCTGCAACTCCGCAGCAGTGGCAGACAGAAGAAACTCGCCATGTGCAGCTCCCTGCTGCAACAACAGGTCCCACGGCTGTTCGGTGTCCCACGACAGCCGCATCTTCATCCGCTCAGACATCCGCAAAACAGGAGCGTCACGTCCTTCTCCATCCATTATTTTGTCGTCTTCTACTCGTCGGCGACGGTCCCACACGTGCCCAAGCAAACCGAGCAACCCCTTCACACCGCTGGTGCTGCCTTGCCGCTCAATTCCTGCTTCTGCAGCTGCTCCACCTACTGCAGATACTGGCGCCCCTTTCGTGTCTGGGGTCGTTGCTGCCGCTGTGGACACACGTAAAGAGTTTTTACCGCGTCGCTTTACATCGCCGACCTTGTCTGAGCTGTTGCTACCTGCTGCTGTAGTTGTGACTCGCCTACTTTTCTCTGATGCTGCGGCCGCAGCGGCGGCAGAGCGCGTGCGCTCCACCGATCCTCTGTGTTGCGCCTTGCTTCTCCCGCCTCTCCACAGGAGGCGCCTCTCCTCTTTGCCTTTTTGCTGCTGGTTCTGCTCGCTCTCGGCCTTCTGCTGCTGGTGCCGCTGCAGGTCTTGCTGGTGGTCTTGCTTCTGCTGCTCGGGGAAATCTTTTGATGGGGGCGGAGGCACGATGCCTCCTAGCCAGCGACGCAGCATAAATCTGTTTGCAGGAGGAGCGAGACTCAAGGATCTACTAGGTGCTCCATCAGCTGCTGTGTAGTGGTCCTTTTCTGTTGAAAAACGCATAAAGTCAGGTCTTTGTTTTTCCGCCGCCTGCCGCTGCTGCGCTGTCTCGTCAACCGACTCCACGAAACTGGGGGCTTCCAGAGGATCCTCATCACGAATTTGTATAAAACGTTGCTCCTGCTCCGGCTCTCCGCCTATCCATATATCCTCTGGTAATTGTTGCTGCTGCTGCTCTAGATACCACATCAGCTGCATCTCTTGTTGCTGCGGTTCGTGGCTAACGCAAGGCACCTGCAGCCCGTGTTGCCTACGCGGACATTGTAGCCCACCTGCACCTGCTGCGCTTAAGCAGCAACAGCAGGCATGTGTGCATTGCTGCAGCTGATTGCATGCATGCGTGGAGCTGCTGTGTTGGTGACACGCAATAGGAGAGGCCTGCTTGTGCGCAGCAGCGACGCTGCAGGAATTTGACATGTGAATCAAGCAACCAGAAGCAACAGTGTCCTTGAAAGCGTAGCTGCAGGAACAGGACGGGGAGGGAGTGCTCACGGCACAACAGCAGCCGCTGGGGCCCTGAGCTGCTGCCGCTGCTGCTGCTGTCGATAAACCTGTGGCGCAGCACTTCCGACGCTCGCCACTGGACGAAGTAGCTGCTATTCCTGTTACTGCTCCTGCGTGAGATAAGCGGCATTCCTGATGAAGGCCGCAGTTGGGCACATCGCTGCTTTGCACAGCGAGAGGGCTGATGCAGCCCCCTCTCCAAGCTCTGCTGCAGTGAGGAATGGATGACGCTGATTCCTCTGCAACGGGAAGAAACAAAGGGGAAGGCTGTAGCAGACTGCTGTTTACGCCCATCGCTCCGGCGAAGCCGGAGAAGGTGTGCTGATCCTGTTGCAGCTGCAGTACATGCGGGTTGCTGGTCGAGCTGCAGGCACAGGAGCCTTCAGAGGCATTGCATGCGTTGCAATTCCGTTGTGTCCGTAGCCGCTGCTGCTGCTGCTTTTGCTGCTGTTGGTGAAGCATGAACTGTGGGAAAGTCACCGAATGCACCGCAGCGTTGCATCCTTCCGCAGCGGGCAGCTGAAGCGCAGAGGCTTTCGACGAGACGACGGAGGAGAAGGAAGCAGATCGTCTCGGAGGCAGGCCCTCCATTTCCCTTCTTTGATATGCAGCTGGTTTGAGCCAGCGTGTGAAGCTGTCGATGATTTCGTTCACTCTGCTCGATCGCTGCCGCCTCGGAGGCGATGCTGCACGAATACCTTTGCTCACTTCTGCTGCTGCTCTACCAGGACTGTTGCTCAAACCTTCTGCTCCTTCACACTGCTCTCCGCATTTGTCCTGCCTCCTGCTGGCGACCGCTGCTTTATCCGCATTTCTTCTCTCTGCCCCATCTGCTTCACCTTCCCGCGTATGCACAGTCTTTGTACTGTTGTCGCTCTTCTGCTGCTGCTTGTGCGCTTCCTGTTGTAGCAGGTAGTGCTGCTCTCCGTGGGACTGCCTTATGTGTTGGTGGCAATGGTGCTGACCAGGAGAGAGAGGGGCGACAGGAAAAGTATGGGAAATGGCGTAGGCGGTCCGTGGGCCGCTGTCGCCCTCTAGCGAGGACGCGTCCCCTTCGAGAGCAACAACCCCCGAGGCAGGCGCTACCGGTGGTACCCCCGCTGCCAACGCGGCTACAGCCTCTTCTTCTGCTGATCCTCTTTCCTCTGCAAGGCACTGCCCATGCCAGAATTCCGTTGCAGCTGTTTGCGCAACGGTGCTGCTTTTGTCACAGAATTCGGCCCTGCATGATATTGACAGGCAGTCGGGACAGTTGCATGACTGCAGCACTAGTTGATGCTGATTCTGCAAGCAACAGCTGCTGCGCCCTCCTATTCTTGCTGCCGTTGTCCCAGCTGTGGCGCTCCCTGACGCGGCGTGTGCCGTAGACGGATTGTGCCGGTGGGTTAAAGCAGAGAGGAAACGCGTGAGTTCATCTTGGTGCACTCGGTGCTGAAGCGCAGATAGCTGCTGCTGCAGCTTCATGCTGCGGAGCTCCTCCTGCTGCCTCTGGATTTCGAGGTGAACAGTCTGCAAACAAGACGCCAGATTTCCTAGAATTTTAGGTGCCTTCTCCTCTTCCTGCAGGGCCGCCACTGCATTGGAAAGCAGGCTTCCCATTTGATTTGCGTGTGCCCCGCACAGCGCTTCCTGGTGCTGCTGCTGTTGCTTCTGCTGCTGCCTACACGCAGTCGGTGAGGACGCCAGCGCCGCGCTGCTACTCGATCGAGAGAGAGCAACAGCAGTGGCAGCGGAGGAAAGATTACACGGCGTGCTCTGCTTGGTTGCCGCAGCGGCAGCGGGAGAACCACTGATTGCCTGAGGCAGTTCTTCGTCTAGAACATGTAAATTCCGACGAATTGGTGCGTTTCCACAGCAGTCCTCAGTCGCAGCGACACGCTCTGCTGTGCGTGCGGCTTCTAGATTATAGGGACTGTCGACCTCTGCTCCTGCCGTTGTAGTGGCAGTGGCGCTTTCCTGAAACCAGCACACATATTGCCAACGGAGACAAAGAAACGTGGGAATACAAGTTCACAGCAAGAGTGTACGTGCCTGTACGCGATAGCAGGACGCGCCAGGCCACGGTAGTGCTGACAGGACTGCGTTCGCTGACAGCGACGCTGCCGGAGAAGCACAAAAAGCAGAAGAAAACTCTTGCCACGTCCACACATCCAAAGGTGTGACTCCTGCGTAGAAGCCTGCAAGCTACGCATTTGTGGATGCCACACGAAGCGCGGAGCGATCTGTCGTGTAGATTCAGGTACGCACGTATATACATGTATAGTAGTAGTGCGTGGCGATGGCGGTGCCAGCCGCGTAGGTCGTTGAAGAAGGGGAAGATATTCGTTTCTTCTGCGGCAGCTGCTCTTATCTTTAGAAGTCTACGCACTGCCTTTCCTTATGGACGCCGAGGTAGTTGTGGATGCGCAGAAGTATCAAGCCGCATCCAAAGCGCGTCACGTTGCTCTCTTCACTGTCGCAACATGCGTGTGGGCGACAGCGCGAACAGCCAGCAACGGAGAATAGTTTCATCTGGTTGCACACAGTTGCATTCGCAACGACAGCCTAAGCCGTGAGTCTTACACACGGAGTCCCACCGCGGTTTCTCTCCGCAGAGGCGCGTTCGAGGACCTGGGGCGGAGAAGCACACTGCGGCAGCTGCCTTCAGGAACAAAGCCTCGCGCAGCGCCTAAGCAAGTGGTCAGACAATCCGATACATACGTGCATACAACAGAAACAAGTAGACATTGTCACTTTTGCCACACGGTTGGGAGCAATATGATCTCTGTACTCGCTTGCTGTCCCTGTCGCGTCTGCGGATGCACACATCTGGCACTACAACAGTACGCGTAAAGTCATCTGTTGCCTGTACGGGGCGGCGCCGTAAAACAGAGCTTTTGTCTATGTGTGTGCGTACAAGATGGCGCTGACGGGGACTTGTGGGCATCGCAGCACGTCAACGTATGTTCGCCAGTGAGAAGTTACGTACAGATATGGAGTGCATTTGCACGTGTACATATGTACGAAAACATGAAGTTTTCCACATCTTGAGGTAGAAATTTGTGCGACTGTCTCTCCAGTTATGCGTACGTCCGAGTTTGTGTCTTTATTTGTGAACGCCACGTTGTTGACGTTCTTTCTTCCTGTGCGCATGTTTCGCCTCTCCTGTTCAAGAGCTTCAAAGGAAACTTGTCTCTCCTTTTCTTGCTCCCGCAATTTTTCTTGTCGTTGTCTCTCCCGAGCCTCTTCCCTCTCATGAATCTGCTCGAGCAACGCTGCCTGGTAAGCCTTCCGTCTCTCCTGCTCTCGCCTAAGGCGCTGATGCTCCTCCTGCGCTCCGTCTAGTTGCAGGGGCTCTTCCGCGACCCCCAAGCGCCCCCTACTGCTTGAGGGAAGTGCGATTCCTTTTCCCTTTCTGCCGCGCCGACGGCGTAAAGCAAAATCACTGCTTACATACTCCCGTCCTGTGTCAGCTGCCGCTAATGCCGACGCTGCTGCTGGTTCTGCTGCATTGACTTTTGCTGCTGTTGCCGGAGGAGAAAAAGCAGCTTCACTGCCAGGGCCTTCTTCGAAATCCACCATGTGGTCACTGGGCTCTGAGAAGCAGCTCCTGCTCCTGAGGCGCTTCTCCGCCTGACGAAGCAGCAGGGAAATATTAGACGCACCGCGAATAATACCTGTGACTTGCGCGCTGTCGGGTCCTAGACTTGAGGTGAATGGACTACAGTTCGTCAGTCACGTGCCCTAGTTCTAACATTCCCTAGCCTCGCTTGCAGGATAAAAAGGGGTCTGCCGCGTCTGCTGTCTGACGTGATTGCAGAAGCATTCACGCAGCCAAAAGTCACTGCTCTTCACGAATGCAAAGAAACCACACTTTGCTATTTTTACCGTGTCATGGCGTTTAATGCCCGGACAGGCGATTTCGTACGATGCAGTTGTATCAGCACCTTAAGGTTTATGCGTAGCTGTCAATTTGCTTATATATGTGCCCGCCTGTTTGTACATGCAGGGCTCCTTAGCTGGCCCTAGTCGAGCAGATTACAAGCACAATGACAGCTTGACAGTCACGTCTGACGAACTCTTGATCCACCTTAATGCGTATTGAGGTCTCTGCCCACCTCTGTGTCTCCTAGCTACGCCTGGTCGTGCAGGCCGTCGCGGAATGCCCTGCCGAAGTGTTTGCGATTCTAGGAACTCCCGTAGCAGCAGCTGCAACGACCTTTTGGCACCCAGTAGTATGCTTGCACAAGTCGCTTGCAATGTGTACTCAGTGAGCAGGCGTATCCCCTGGCAGCGAGAAATCCTAGAGCATTGGTGGAGATAGCCGGCAAATGCGACATACCACAACATTTCTGCGTCCTTACTTTATGACCCGCGTAGGCGAGCTTACCGCTGACGCTTCAACAGAAAAGTTCCTTTGCGGTTTCGGCTGTCCTTCGTGGTCTTCCGCTGGTGGCGTACCTTTCCTGCCAGCAACCTTTCTATCACCTCGCTTCTGCTCAATCTGCATTAGCAGGAATTCGCGGTACTCCTGCTGCTTCTTCTTCTTTGCCGCGGCTGCAGCCGCCGCTGCGTCTGCGGCTTCAACGAGACTGAATTTTCCATCGTCGTCGATGCCCCCACTCCTTTCAGTCGACATTTCTCGTCGAGGTGGGTCGCTACTGCTGCACCTCTGCAGGGACAGTGAATTCCCCCTCCTGTGTCCGTTGCTCGTGGGAGGGTCTACCGGATGCAGCGAGAGTACCTTTTCGCTGGTGTTGAAAGAAACGCTGTTTTTTGGTTTGTTACTGGAGCTTCCTTCTCCGACGCCCTGTGCTCCTTCCGCGATTCCCACTGAGGCTGCACCGGAGTCGTCTACTTTGGAAACCCGTTTCGCAGTGGAATTCTCAACAGCACGTCGCGCGGAATCAGCAGGAACAGGCCGATCGACGTGTGACAGTGGATGCGGATAGCACTGCAAATTTTCCTTGTCGTAATTTTCATGGCTACTGCGAAATTTTGCACCGGCGCTTGTGCAGACCCGTTCCAGAAAATCCCCAGCAACGTTCGCTGCCCCTCCTACACCATAAAGCCTCTTCTCTAGTTCCTTTTCTGCCTTTTCGGCTGCTTTGCGCTGTGCAATTTGATGCTTCAGAAACGCGCCATAAGCGCGGCGCTCCTCCTCATAAAGACGCCGCAACTGCTGCTCTTGCTGCTGTTGCAGTCCCAAAGCTGCTGCTGCTGCTAAACGACTGTGTGGCTCTTGCGCGCGTCGTAAACGAGGCGGAAGTGCGGGATGGAGCACAGACGCAGGCATTGCTTTTGGAAAGTGAGTATTCTCCTCTGCCGGCGGTGATAGATCTGCATCAAAGCTGACAGCGTCGGAACGCGCTGCACGGCTAGCACCAGCAGGATCGGCATGCCTAACCGGAGAGAAAGTACAGTTGTCTATCGCAGAAGAAGCATCAACAGCATTATACCCGGTACGACCAGTAGTCGCACTGTTAGGGGGATACGTAAAAGGCAGTTCCGCACGAGAGGGAAGTACATCGTATGAACTTGAACTCTCGTTGAGCTGCGATTTTGCCGACCGAATACCAGCAAACGCAACCGTAGGTTCAGCTGCACGTGTCTGCGATTCTTTCCATTTCGGTGGCTGGTGGTACTCGAGGAGCCGCTGCTGCTGTTGAAGCAGCTGTTGTTGCTGCTGTTGGAGCAGCGTCTGTTGTTCCTGTTGCTGTCGTAGCAGCTCTTGCTGCTGCTGCTGCTGGAGGAGGCACTGCTGCTGCTGATATAGCAACTGCTGCTGCACAAGAATTTGTTGCGACAATGAGGATCCATCGCCATCGTCGGGATGATGCTGCCGCAGAAGCAAAGGAGCTGCAAGCGCATCACGAACACCGCCCTCAGTCAGAGCGGCGGGGAACGTCGGTTTTCTGTGGCCGCCTTCCTGTAAGTACAGAACGGCAGAAGACGTAAAGAAGTGTGCATTCTAGATAAATGCATTTCTGCGTCTTCGTGACAGACACATAGAAGTGGTGTAGCACACTCATGCATGAATTGTTCGCTCGTGCACATATGTGTCACGAATTGTTTACACAGGTCTATACGAACGCATGTAAAAAGCAGTAAGCAGACACTTGCGTGTGCTGAGCATTCTGCGAAAAATACCACGTGAACACAACCAAACATGGTAAGCATTAACCCACGCACGTAACCCAGTAACCACGAGAGAAAGCAGGATCAACTGGAGAACACAGATACACAGCGTGCAAGTGCCAGTACACGTACAGGCACACGTATATACGCATAGAGGGAGAGAGAGCGGTAGAGAAGGAGACATGCAGCCGCGGGCACACACGCGTATAATCACCTAAGTGTGATGACTAGATTCCTCGACTACTTAGTACTTCTCTGCAGACGTAAGTGCATTATTCGTTTCATTTTTCTCGGCACGAGAGGCATTATGCAGCTAAAAAATTCGATCAGTGTGTCACCGTCACGGCAGAGAGGGAGACCGCTCCGTGCATGAGCTCACCGCACGCAAACTTGGAACAAGCCGGACTTTCTCTTTCAACCGTCGCGCTGTTGACACTGCTGCTTCTGCAGCTGCGACTGACGCAGTGTCAGTTATGGAGGGTGCGGCGAAAGCTTCGTGCGTAGATGACACTGGGATTCCAGCAGAGTAATTATGCCTCGTGAGTTTTTCCAGAAGGTCTCGTTGTCGACGTAAGTCTGCTTGGTGCAGCAGATAGGCGCCGTAAGCCTTACTTTTCTCTAGACGGCTCATGAATTCCCGGCGCTGCTCTTCTAGCGTTTGGTCCGGCCAAGTCACTTCAGATATAACTGATTCCGCTCTGCGGTGGTGCCGTTGCTGCTGTTGCTGCTGCTGCTCGTGGAACTGCTGCTGCTGCTGGATATCTTCCTGCTGGGGTTGCCTGCACCGTGCTGAATCTGACGGCGCAGTAGGTCCGCTGAGGTCTCGAGGCTCGACTGACATTGGACGCCACTGCTCTGCCGAAGTAACGGCGACGCTAACGCCTTCACATCCTCCTGTTGCTCCGTGATCAATCCGTGTTGTCGCCATGAGTCTTTCTTATTGCAGAGAATGATATTTCTAGACCATGAGAAGGGTTGGGCCACAGATTGTATCCACCCTGAAAGTAGTATTGGGAGCACCGCGGAATCGCAGTGGAGGGGAACGTGAAAGAACACAGCGCGTGCACCAGGAAAGACAAGCCAGGTAGTGCCTGATTGGCTGCAGTCAGGGTTCTGCTAGTAGTCAGGTCTGTACGGAGCGGAAACCGCGCTGGGCACGCCACTACAATATGGGCCCTCAGGACTGCTAGTACTCCTTACTTTTCCACTACTTCGCACCAAGGAGGCAGTCCACTCCAGCTGCCTGGGTTGTTTTCTTCGGACAACGACAGCTGTACTTACGAAGAAGAGGCAAATATGTTCGTGTACCTTCACGAACCACTGAGTCTCCAGCAGAAACTTTCTGCTTGTGAACTTTCACATGTGACTTTTACAAGAGAAATATCTACAATGTTGGCAGATAAGGCGTCTGCCAATGCGGAAAAGGCTGTACGCATCTCTACCCCAGCATGCACATGCCTTCAATTTGTACGAGGCAGCCTGTCAACGCACCACTAGCGGACAGATCGCCATCCGCGTACACTCACAGATGTGCATCTGCAGACGAAGAATCCCCGGCGAATCACATACAGACACACACACACACACACACATACGCAAAAACATATGTACGTATGTATGTATGGTGTGTATGTATGTGTGTGTGTATGTATGGTATGTATGTATGTTTGTATGTATGTGCGCACGTAATTTTGTGTGTCTTTCCTGGTGTCGGTCTCCCTGTGTGTCTTTGCGTCTCTGTTTGTCTCTTGTATCCGTCTCTGACTGCGTGCGTGTCCGCACGTGTGTGAACTTCCGTCTGTTTGTTCTTCATTGCAAGAGAACTACATATTCTTCCTCTTGCGAATGACAAGCTGCACGGCCTTGTAGTGGTAAATCTACCCTCTAGTACTTGCATAGAAGTAAAGTAATCATGGCACCTATCATGCTTTTTTAAGTTCCCCAACGAATGAAGACCCCGAAGATGGGAGTGTCAACACACCCACGGCTTACAGTGTGCAACCCACAACGATGCGCCTCCTGTTTCTTTTGTGACTGCTTTTGCCCCTAAACGTCTACGGATGCTCCTGTTAGATAGTTGGCGCTGCTGCCTACGATCCAGACGTCGATCACCTTGCAGCCTGTGTTTCCGTACGTTCCTTGTGTTGTGTGTTGCAAGGACTGCTGCGCGACACACAGTACGGTTATCAGCACGCCTCCGGGCAGCGGGTGTATAGTAATGTCGCTGTGTCTGCATGTATTCTGTCCACGGAGGAGTTAGCGATGCGCTTCCCCAAGAAGTACACGATTCGACAGTTTGCCTGCGCAGTTGGAGACAGACACCAATCTAAGGTGTGTTGTACGGCTCGAGCTCTACCTGTCTCCGAAGATTTACTGTGGGGCCACCCCACACCTCTATTCTCTTTGGCATGGCAGACACTATCACAGTAAGGTACGCGCGCGGCCAGTACCCACGTTTACGAATTTGTCGCGCAAAAGTTCGTTGCTTCCACTGGTGTACTATGCAGACTCGTACTCGATATGAAGTACGTCCCCTTGGCACGTGTAGCTGTTACGCTGACGAAACGTGGAAAAACACCGATAGACAGTGATCTATTTACACGCAGACAAATATTCTGATCTTCCGAGCTACGCAGCTACACGGCCCCGAAAAGTGTTGTGTCTGCCGGCGTCCGGTATGATTTGTTACTATTGGGTGCCGTCTGTCGCAAGTAGGTCCTGCGTGCGCTTCGCCGTTTTACGCCGTAGCAGATGCACGGCTCCGAAGAATAACAGCGACAAGCATAGTTCTTGAATTTTTATAAGCACGGATCCATGGATCCGTTCTGATACGCAGATCTAGCGGATTAAGCTAATGCCCCAAATCGAGTACTAGTCACGCTGGTTTGGTATATAGCCCCCATCAAAGTCACCCACCTCGTGGAAACTTCTGAAAAGTAATAGTGGTGCGCTCCGCAGTCCTCCCCATTACCCTTTCGCTTCTGCACCAAAACTAAATCTTAATCGTTGTCTCTATATCCACGCACGCTCCGGTCCTCTAATTTAAGGTGACCGCATCCCAGTTTTATACGTTGTGCCTGCCCGGAGTATGTGTGACCACAAATACCCGTCACGCATGCAGTGGGCGCAGGCGTCACATTTAATCCGAAATGATTCGCACTGTTCGGTGTGGTCAGCTGTACTCACGCGAAGCAGCGTGTGTGGACGCTCCAGGTGTACTCGCAGGTGGCCGCACAGAGGTAGAGTCGCCCTTTGACTTCACGTCAGACGAGGGTAGTGGGACGGTGGTAATAAGGCTTACTGCCATTTTCAGCGTCCCTCGCGAGTACGCATCCACTGGAAAGGCTTTTTGAGGGTGCGTCACTTGTTCAGTTTACAGTTTTACACACATACAGTGTGGTAGGTAACTCCACAAATAGACACGCGTATATTTATAGTCACATTCACAACTTGCTGTGTTGGTGGAAGCTTCTCCCACAGACACTCGTCAAAATTTTCTTCCTTTCCTTGCTTGTAAATCAGTGTTCGTATTGCTACAATCCTTAGGATGACACATAAGCCCACCACTTTTTGTAGGCAGCCATACTGTGTTGACGTGTGCCCGCTTGCGTGTACATGCGGGAAAGTGCAGGTGTGCCTAGAGGGGTCGACGTCTCATGTCGCGTCTACCCGCTAGAACCTCTGTTCCAGAAACATCACACTGAACGAGTAGGAAATACACCCACCTCCTGAACTGTGTGTAGACGTATGCCCAGACTTGATGGCGCACGTGTGCCTTCCGAAGTCCAGAAGCGCTTCACATTCTTTCAGACAATCTACCGTAGAGTTACGTATTACAGTTGACATTTAAGCTTGAAGTTTAGAGAGGCAGAGAATAAGACGTGCGTCGCCAGTCGTTGCTGCACCGAGCGACATCCTACGTACAACCTTCGTCACACACTTGCACTGTCTCCACGCAGGTTCTCACGTACAGCAGTATGCTGGGGCATAAGTGAATTTGGCTGTTACCAGGAGCCACGTGTTCGCTGTCCACCGCAGCTGTAACGAAGACTCCCCCCAGTCCACATTTTAGTCGCGAAGATCTAATTTTTCCGTCCATGGACGGACTATTACGACCACTCTTTCTTATAATATGTGGCGTCACACGTGGACACTTTCCATTCCAGCGGTCCTCACTTTAGCACGTGAGGAAGATTAAATATATCTGCAATAGTAGTGCAGGTACGTTTATTGCCACGGGCGCGTCTGGTTTTACGTAGATGTATACCGAGTGTCATTTCCTGGGCTATGTGATCCACGTACAAATGGTCGTTGTTGTTGCTTATCCGCTACTAGCACTCCTACTGTCGCCCTACTATAACAGGTACCATAAAGAATATCTCCTTGATCTCTGTGAACATGACATATCGCTTCACGTGTCTGTGTGCTTTGTCCTGTGTGAATCGTCAACAAAAAATTTTTGTCCCCACGGCACAAACGGTCGAACGCATATGCCTACACATAACCCGTTGCCATTTCCCTGCAGAAGAAAAAAATAACTTGGTGGGGTGCTAGTGCAAGCGAAGCCGCACACAAATTCTCTGGTAGGTCGATTTTCTTCAAGTGGGCTACGAATGCACATGAACATCTTGTTGTGTGTTTATAGAAATGGATATATATATATATATATGTATATAGACCTATGAATGTGTACAGCTGTATGAAAGATCCAGAGGTTGACGGCGACTGGCTTAAAACAGGAGGTGTATATATACTGTTGACCAGAATTAAGGAATGTGGACAGGATGAAAGTGAGGAAGGCCGCACACTTACAGTGTCTGTCATATTTATATAGACGCGAGTTTGAAATGCCTAATCAGCAGTCCTGCTTACTCAGGAATTTTAAAAGGAACACAAGTATACGTCCACGCGTTAACGGGTGGACGCAGACACACATATGTGAGCTCTGTAAAGGAGCGGCCAAAAAATACACGTGTGAACAGCCAGGGCATGATAGAATAGCGTTTGGAGTATTAACGGAAAGGTAGGACGCTTCTTCGAGTGGGTTGCACCAGACGTGGGCTACTGCTCCGTTTGGACAGTTATCGAGCAATACCGTGAGGCCCATTTCCTCTCCACTCGTAAACACATGCAAGCTTGTCTGTTTGTAAAGATACAGAGCTATACATGTTTACAGACAAACACGTAGCTGCACACACACACACACACACAAACACACGTATCCATACGCACATGAATAGCCAGAGGGTAGATCTCCGTAGGCGGTAGGGACACACCGCAACGCAGCCAGTTGTTCACTGAAACCGCGCCTAAAGTACCGTGACATCTTACAAGTGAAAACTCTCCAATCCCTGCCTACAGAAAACATGAAGATATGTGTACGTATGTGAATACTTATCGTTACTGCATACAAGCTCGACACTTTCCTTCGACACATGTCTGCAACTGTACACCCACGTGGGTTGCAACTTGGACAGAAAACACTCTTCGCGGTTGTCCGCAACCAGCAACACCACACTACATACGCATGTACACCAGTACGCATAGATGCCTATCATATCTCTCTCGGTGTGTATAACGAATGTCTATATGTATACGACTCTGTACGACTCTACACCTATATATATAGTGCGTGTGTACAGGCGCGTCAAACGTGGCCTTAATCGGAATCTGGCGTACAGGTGGCTCCACCTGGCACACGAGTTGTACTCACTATAGGAGCGCATACAAAGACACGCCTTGTGTTCTACATACAGACACAAAACAGTGGACAATGGAGGCGGAAAAGTCTGCGGGGGTTAAGGAGTAGGCGAGTGCCGGTGTTATTGCCTTTTCGACCCAGCGTTGTACAGTTTGCCATTCCTACGTCTTGCGGGACGTCTATGCACTTTTATACGGTATTGTACAACTGGACACGCTTTGCACAGAAATAGTTATACCTGCTTGCGTACTGTGCAGTTGTTTCAAGCCTTATACGAAGTCTGCGTCACCGCTTCGTGTATGACAAAAGAAAACGATGAACTATAAAGGTAGCCGCGTGACACTCTTGCATACCGCTCAGTCCCTGCTGCGGTGCCTGGAAGACTGTGCCGTTTTCTGGAAAAATGCTCGAATTGCCACACATGTGTACACATGTACCTACGCGGGCATGTGGATTCGCGTGTCCGTGTATTTTGATCATGGGTCTTGCCGCAAAATAGTGCGCGCCTTTTCGATGCAGACAATGAAAAGCAGTCAACGGGCAAGAGAGTCTGGCAGCAGACGCATGGCACCTAACAGCCACCAACCGTTTGGATCGTGTCTTGGGATGTCTTCTGTCGTGTAACACAAATGCTCAGTGTTCACAATGAGATGGCGTGCCACAAAAACAGCTGCGTCGGTGTGTCACAGCTGTGCCCTTGTACGGCTTTTAAAGACCCATGTGTAATTTTCCACGTGTGAAATTGTATACTTACGAATATACGTCACACACTGTATGCACGTTCGTTCTGTACGTTTCTGGAGACGCACACGCATATAAGGAAAACTACACGTATGTCAGGCTACACAATACTGTGTAGTAAGAAGGCGTACGCATTGCGATTGTCGCATGCACGTTACACTCTATATGTCTGTGGACGTGGCGTCCAAAACCGGTCATATGCGCAAGCTGTGCCCAGGCGAACCTCAAGATGCTTCCAAGCGCACATTCGTATTCAATACGTGCCACAACTTAGGAGCGAATACGCTTATCTGTGGCGCCTGCATCAGCACATCGATGGTACGTACGCGTTTGAGCATGCTGCATACAGTCGTGTGTCGCGCCCAACTACTATTTCGCACAAAGCACGTCCATTGTCCGTCCGAGGTCTTCCCGTCCTGCACGCTTACAGTAAATGATACCGGCACACGATTCTGCAGGGCGTGTCTTCAGGTGTACGTACACTTGAGTATACCTACTGCTGCAAGCAGAGGATCAATATCCGCGCTCTCGTTAGCGACGGCTGCAGCGCGGAGGTAGAGGTTTCTGGGCAAGATTGCATTTGTTCTGGTCTTCCTCTCCGTGTCTCCGTTGCAGGTTGCTACTTGTGCTACTGCTTTGTGAACGACACAGTTCAACAGATTTCTATCATGTTTGTGCTGTTCCAAGAACGTACATGTCTTCTATTGCTAGAGAAGTCACTGCGACTGCCGCCTAGGCTCAGGCTGTTGCTCTAAACGCTTAGGATGGCGCTGCGTTTTCTGCTTTTGCACGCATTACCTCTCCCACAGAGTTTTTTGTGTCCCTGTTTACGCGTCAGCACCTGCTGCTGCTTCGAGCACTTGAGAAAATTCTGTTAAGCGCTAATCTTTGACCCCGCTGGTTCGGCTCTTACTGAGGCTCATGCCGATCGTAATGCAGACGTCGCTGCTCCTCCTCCTGCTCCTGGTCTTTCATTTGTTCCAAACAAGGCTGCTTCGTTCCCGGTGCAGCTGCCGCTGCACCTCGCCTAACGTTTGCAGCTGCCTGTGCTCCTCGAGCAGCTCACGCTGCGGCTGCGGCTTCTTCAGCCATTGGTGCCGAAGTAGGAGCGTCTACTTCAGCTTTGTGCTGCCGCGGCTTCTATATTAGCCACACACGCCACTGTTCCTTATATGGCTGCGAGAGGTACTGCTTTCTCCTGTGCTGGTACTGAGACTTATTCCGTGGCTGCTGCTGCTCCTGATACAGCTGTTGTGTCGCAGCGACTTTATACCTGCCATTGTGAGCCTCGTTGCTGCTGATGTGACTGTTCTTAGTGCTCCTGCTGCTGCTACTGCTCAACTTCTGCCTGGGTGTGCTCCTGCTGTAGCTGCCGTCACTCCCTCCTGTACCCTACTCGCTATCTCTCAAATGCTTCAACAAATTTTAGCCTCTCCCGACCCGTCACAGTTACTGTCTTTCGAGCCGCTATTGCAGATCTGCCTCGTACTTCATTCGACGTGGCCTCTTCGGTGTACAGGCGAAACGAAAAGCTACAGTGTGTGTTACAGCCTTCTGTTCCTGTATAATTCGTTCGTTAAAACACATCGACTCGCTGCCGCCGTTCCTGGCGCACTTTGTCTTTCTCCGAGGCTGAGCCGTACGCAGCGGTGTTTTCGCCCGCTCTCTGCTGATGTCATACCTCAAATGCTACGTGACCTGGAGTTGCCAGCGCTGGTGTCCTTCATGCGTTATTTTCTGCACCTGAGAGCAGCAAAACCCCCAGTCGAGCGTTTTCATCTGTCTTTTTCTCTGCAAGGGGAACGATGACTTATCGTGCCTTCGCCACCGCTGCTGCTCCTGCAGGTGCATGTTCCTTGCTTGCGCTACCAACGTTTCTCGCATCTACACTTTTTTTCACTAGATACTGTAGCCTATTACCTTCCGTACAGCCTGTGCCAATGTCAGCATTGTTTGCCTTCCATCCAGAGTAGATTTCGCCTTGCACTTCGCTTGTGGTTGCAATGTGTTGCTGCTCTTCCTGCAAAATCGTTGGCAGTTACACCCGTGTCTCAGCGCAGGCAGCTGGTGGCACGGCTGTCACCACAACGCACGGGCGTCTACCTCAGCGTTGTAACAAATCTTAAAGGACGCGGCGTTCCGTGGGCTGCAGCACCTTCATTAGATGCCGCCTTTCACAGACAACTTACTCAGCAGGGCTAGCAAAGAGTGCGGAGTGGGCTAGTGCTCCAGCAGCAGAACACGACGTTGCAACAGGACAGACTACGGGTACAACGCGGACCTTCTGCAATAGCGCAGCCGCTGCTTTAGTGTGCACATTGACTGAGGCAGCCCCGCGTATTCGTGGAGCCTCTCCTACAGCAGCAGTAGCACCTGGTGGTGATACTTGGTGCAGAACCAACAGCAGCTGCTGTCGACGTGGCTGCCGCAAATGCCGCAGCAGTGCCTGTCCTGATTGCAGTCAAGGAGGCCGCAGTTTGTTGGAGAGCTGCGAAATTAGCAGCGTACACTGCAACGGCAACTACTGTGGCAGCGCAAGGGCGGAGATAGTGCAACGACGAGAAAGAAAGAAAACATTGCGCTCGCGGCGTCTTCTTCCACTGAGGAAGCAGACATCGGGGGGCGGGCGTTGCAGCAGGAGGAGGAGAGCCAGCAGACAGCAAAAGGAGTAAAGGCAGCAGCGCGGAAGCTGCTTGCAAGGTAAGACGCAGACAGAGTAGTGGCAGCAGCAACAGCAGGAGAGTCGACGCTGCTGTGGAAGGTGTAAAGAAAATCGAGGGCAGACGGTTTTCTGCAAGTCGTGGGGGTCTGTATGCATGCGACACAAGCACAGGCAGGGGCAGCTAAATAAGTCAGGACGAAAAGCATGCAGCGGCCACCACAGGCCTACTAAATAAGTGCAACCAGGCAGGGGCAGCTAAATAAGTCAGGACGAAAAGCATGCAGCGGCCACCATACGCGTACTAAATAAGTGCAACCAGAAAGAGTACGGGCTACACATACAGATATATGGGAGGAAAAACGAGAATGCTACACTGTGTGCGTGGTGCAGGTACTTAGACGGGGGGAGGAATCTCGGCAGGCGGACAAACCGACAACCGTGACGCAAGCAGGGCCACGAGGAAGCAGGCGTCCAACGGGCTGTTCACAAAAAAGAGATGCTACGTGTGCGTTACGCCCTTTTCTTCTCTCTGTGTCTCTCTCCTCTCTCTCTGTGTACAGATACGAAGATCTGCAAAAGAACGAGAAGAGAGGTTCCACAACGGCTGAGAAAAGTCCTGACAGAAAAAACGCCGCAGACCAGCTGCTGGAACAAGCAGAGTCCCCTTTATCTACCGGACGTGCAGTCTAGTAGCCGATGTCTGCAGCTACGAAAAGGAAAAAGTCTTATCAACGGGGAAGAAAATATTGCACTGCTCTCAACAATGACACTCGTGTCGAAGCATGCAGACGTCATAAGCAGTAACTGCCTGCAGTTGCACGAGGGCCTGGTGTGAAGACGACTTGTTTTGCTCGAGATATACTACGAGGCTGAATTCAACACGAAGGGGAATACCCCTACGGAGAATTTTGCGTCCCTATACAAAAGGAAAAAGCGAAGAAATAAACCATCAGGTGGATGTATATTGTCAGTCGACAATCAACATAGCAGTCAAAGCCATCGCTTTCATGCGAGTTTTCTACACAAGCGAGTTCACTTCGACAACGCAGGTTAAATAAGTCCGTCCACGCATCTGCCGACCTTTCCAGCATTCGCCCACACAGACAAGCGCTTGCTCAAGAACGCCTGTGTGGAACACGTCAGCACGTTTCTCGCAAACACATGCAGAATTACATGCGGGTGCGCGCATACACACACACATACATACATATATATATATATTATATTTGCACTCTGGTACACTCAGAGAGTACATACGTCTACACAGAGAGTGTCCATGCAATGAACATCGAAGAGTGTGGTGACTTTACTTCAGCGGCGGACAGGCCGCCCTCTCTTTTCTCTGGCTGTGATGTGTGCGTGCGGAGATAGCTATTCATCTGTCACATTTCACTACGTGCCACTAACGGCCACGGGATCCCACGCCATACGTAGAAAGCGGGAAAATACGCTCGCTTCCACTTGATAGGCCTTTCCTGACCACATGTGGCCCTGATCTGCGTGACACGCTTGTACGCGCGTACGTCTGTGCGAAGGTGGTCCTACAGCTCAATTCAGCGCCTGCTAGGTACTTTTTCACGTTGCTAAGGTGTTAGGTAAGGTAGAAATTCGTGCAAAAAACGACTTCGCTTGTCGCTGCTCTCCAATTGCGTCGAGTGGTGTTTCTTCTCACTCCCAAGGCCTGAAAAGTGTGTTCTGCTTGTCATGCGCCGCCTTCCGCTTTAAGTAGGACTGCCGCTTACGTTTACCCTCTGGTCGCTGCCGTCTCTAGTACGCTCAGTCTTCGTCTGTACGTTGTCTTTTTTCCTGCTGCTCGCGTGGCCTTCTTCCCCCTTGTGCTCTGCTCTGGTGTGACGTCCCCTTCCTTGCTGAATCCGCTAATCTGCTCCGCCGACTCCATCCTTGAAATGGAAGCTTTCTGTCTTGTTGCCCGTGCTGGTGTTGCTCGGTGTTAGGCAATGTGGTTCTGTCTTTTTGTTCCCCTGCGTGCAACGTCTGCAGTTCCCATTGCTGCTGGTGAAACTCGCCACCTGCTTGAGAAGCGGCATTTTGTCTCTGGGACGCTTCGTGCCTGGCTCGTTGGTTCCTGCCTCGGCGTGACTGTTGGTGAGCTGCCTGTCGACGCTTCTGCTGTAGCAGTGCTCCACTTCGTGTTGCTACCGTTCAACAACCTAATGACGACGTCCGCATCCTTGCTGCTGTGCAATGGCTGGCTCTCTCTTTGTTGGGCTGCATGCCCTTGGAGCACACTCTCGGTGCGAATCCGAGCAAACAGAGCAGCAGCAGCAGAGGATGTTTATCTCTGAGCTTTTTCCTGTCGTTGCGCGGCGTGCACGCGGGTTTGAGGAAGCTGTCAGCTTATGCTGTGTCTGTTTGCCGTACTGCTGTTTTTGAGGTAGGCTGTCGGCAGCGCAGGCGCGCGCAAACGCAGAGATGCCGGTTGCACGTGATCGCTCTGCTCCTCCCCAACAAATCGTCCATACAATTCCTCGTTTGCACGAAGTACCTCCGAATTTACGTGGGTTGCAGAACAAGCTGCTCCTGGTGAAGTTGTTGCTCTTGCCGCTGCTGAGGGAGCACTCGTGTGGTCCTTTTACTGCTGCAGAGCTGCCAGAACTCCAGAGACTGGCGTTAGTGACGCTTGTGTCGGTGGTACTGGCAGGAGGGCTGCCGGCGAAGCCAACATTGAGCGAGCTGCTGCGCCTGCTGTCGCTGGACAGGCTGTCGCTGCTGAAGATGCTGTTGCTGGCAACGACGCTCCGGCTGTAAATTCTGTGACTGGTGGTGTTGCCGCCGGTAGAGACGGTCCTGGTGAGCCGGCTCCTAATTCTGCTGCTAGCTGCATTTTCGCTGGGACTGCTGGATATGTTGATGCGTTCGGAATTGAGGCTGCTGCTGCTGCTGAAGGTGGAGCTGCGTGTTGGGGGGGGTGCTGCAGACCATGCCGCTGCAGGTGACTGCTGAGTTGCTGCTGCCGCCAGGGGCGTCCCGAGTGCTGAAAAACCTGCCGGTGGGAGTACTGGGACTGCTGTCGGCGATGACAGAGGTGTTGCCTCTGCTGGCGGAAACAGCTGTGCTGCCCCTGCCTGGAATTCTACGACTTCGGCTTGATCATGCGCTTTGGCGGCTGCAGCTGGAGGCGCCGCTGCTGCTGCGACAGGCGCTGCAGCCGTCTCAGGCGATGCTGGTGTTCTGCGTCCTTCTTCTTTAAAATGAGTGTTCTGTCTTTTCCAGGTCTCACCACCAGCAGAGGGCTTGAAAGACATGTTGCCGCGTTGCAGCAACCACGGCGCTGTGACGGCGCGCCGTAGTTTGTGCTGTGTTAAGCGCAGGGGGATCCCATTTTGTTTTACGTGGTGGCTCCTGTTCTGTCCCGCTTCTGGCAGCCGCCGCGGTCGCGACTCTTTTTTGCCTGAAAAAGTACCGCCTCTTGTTTTTGTCTCGCGTGTCCGTCGAGCTGTGAAGCAGGAAGAATGTCCATCGGCGGATGCAGTGGGACCAAATGGACGAGCAGCAGCAGCAGCGGGGCCGGTATCAGCAGCAGCGAGAGCACAAGCGGGAGAGAGGTGGCTAGCAGCACTGGCGCCCACTGCAAAAGCATAGTAGACAAAAGTAGGACAGTGCTGCGCATCCGCGTTGTTGTCGTAGGTGTCGTTCTTGCCACAACGTGTCCGCAAGTCTTGAGCAATAGTGCCCACGCGAGCTGCTGTTGTGGATGCCGAGGACAGAGAAAAGCTTGAGGCACCACATAGCGTCTCAGACGCCTGATGCGACCGACGCCGCTGTTCTCCTCGTTTTTGGTCTCCTCGTTCGTGCGTGCCTTGCTGCTGCTGCTTGTGGTGTTCGCCCAGCCCGGTCGACTGTTGCTGCTCTTTCTGGCCACCGCGGTCGGAACCGAAGCTGTCTGCAGCGCCAGGCGTTCTATACACTTCTTTTGTACGCAGAAAGCTGCTCCGTAGGGTAGACCAGCTGCTTTGCATTTGTCCCCTCGGATCCCCCACATGGGTGTCACTATTGGCAGAATAGGAATACGGCGCACATGGAAGGACTGTCTTTGATGTCGCGCTTGTCGTCTCTCTTTCCCGTGGTCCTGCGCCTGCAGGCGCCGCTGTCCGAGTAGTAGTCGCTGGACTGTGTGGGTGAGAGCCGACGCGTCTCCCACGCCGTCCGTCCTCCTGCCTTCTCTGCGTTCCGAGCGCCTGTTGCTGGTGTCCTCTCTCCATCAGTTGTTGAAGTCGGCCGCGCAGGGGCCGCCTCCCCGCCCTCGCAAGAGCAACGACGGCACCATGTGGTGGGCGGGCACCTTCCAAGCCTGGTGTCTTTCCACCTCTTCTGGCAGTTTCCACATACACTGGCGGCTGGGTTTTGTCACAGGACACAGGGGCAGCTCCGACATCGGAAGCAGCCACAGCGGCGACATCACCTGCGTCAGCAGCAGGACCAGCACGAACACTCCTGTACGGAGCAGCCTTAGTACTGCTATCGAGGAAGTCTCTTGTTGGCGTCCACTTCCTTTCTTGACCACTGCTGTGTCTCCGGCAATGAGCAGCTTCTTCAAAGGCCGCCGCTTCCCTGTTTTGCCTCTTATCCGGAAATACAATTTTACTTCCGCGTGCGCCGCTGCTCCTTTTGCCCACTTTACGGGTTACACGTACCCTTTCTTGTGTGCTTTCGCAAGCACTTAGGCTTCTATTTCTGCTTATGGCGGCCTTCCCCGTGCTTCCGCTGGGTAAACTGGGCGGACGCCTGTCAGGGCTTTTCCTCGAGATCTGATGAGCGCGTGGTTCCCTTCCAGCGCCCACCCGAGCATCACGCGTGCGCATGTTCCTGCTGGTAACCTGGCAGCCGTGCCTGCCGTCGGAAGAAGTACCATAAACGCTGCCGCAGTTGCTAATTCCGTTGTTGCAAATGCTGTGATTCCTGCTGCTGCTGCAGTCACACCGTTGAGGACTACAGCGGCAGTTCGCCCTCCTACCCTCAATCTGCAGACCTCTGCAGCCGGTGTCAGGTTGCGAGTAGCGGCCACTTTTTTCAGCTATCTCCAAGCTTCTCGTTCCGCTCTGTACACACTTAGGCCGTGTGTTGCTGCAGCTGTTTTCTTCCGAGCTTCTTACGCTTCTGCCTTGTGTAAGGGCCTCACACCTGTTGCGGCTTCTACTTTCCACGCGGCAGCCCCAGCTGCTACTGTCGGTGTAAAGCGCTGGCTTCTGCAGACTCGGCCAGCTTCTCTCCCCTACCGCCTGCTTGCACATTTTTCTCGAGGACAGTTCTTCCGGAAAAATCATCTCCTTTACTTCGCCATGTTTCTCTCGAGCTGCACGCCGAATGCGCTGTCCTTGCATGGAAAGCCGTCGTTTACGCCCTCCTGCCGCTAACCCTCCGCCTCTACCGGCAGCAGGAGAAACAACAGCAGCACGGGGGGCCGGAGTCAAGTTGTGACAAGCTGCCGGCACGAGTTCTGCTGCAGCACTGTGAGCAGCTGCAAACGTCGCGATCGACGGTGTGGAGAGACGGTTTCTTCGGCAATGACTGGGGCGTGCCCGGGGGTTTACGACGTCCGCATTTGTTCTGTGCTGCGGTGTAGAGAGGCAGATTTTAATACCAGTTGGGGAGGCGTCTAGTGCAACTGCTCGCCCTGCGTCTGCTGCATTGGCTGCCGTCACTGCAGCTGTCACGACTGAAGCTTCTACACGTGCTGTGCCTGACTGCACCGCATCACATGGTAGTGCTGCGTTCAGGTGGTCTCTCGCACGTGTATCTGCTGACGCAGCAAGCAGGGCAGACGGAATGGATACTGGACTTCTCGGTGGTGCTGGTGTCGCTGCTGCAGACCGAAACGCAGCAGAAACGTCTAAGGCAGCGTTAGGAAATAAGTTACATTTTGTACGTCGTGCGGGTTTCTCTGTCGATGTCAAAATCGATGTGTGGGCACTCCACGATGAGGAGATCGTTGTCTCACGTAGTTCATTTGCAACACAACCCGCCCTTCCTTTACTCACGGCGACTTGAGAGGAGGTAGATGTAGCTGAAACGTTTTCTGTGTTGTCCTGCTGCCGATCCTGCGGATCACCAGGAAAAGAATTCTCTCGTTGACAAGTGGAGGTCGCAGGCCGCCAAACGACTGGCCCGTTGAACCGGTGCTCTGAAAAAGGTGTCTGCGTCTGCTGCAGAAAATCTTGCTCCTCGTGAGCTTGCGACTGCTGCTGCCGTGTGACTGCGTATTGCTGCGGGAGAGACAGGTTCACCGGCAATTCGTTTGGCTCCAGTGCCCGGGAGTCCCTCCCGAGCGGCGAACGCTGTTTCTTTTCATAAGAGACCGGCGCCTTTCTGGTAATGGCGCTACCGGCCGCCTCCCACACGGTAGTGTCGTCCGTGCCGGAGGCCGACGAAGTCTCAGTCCAGGGAGGTCTTTTTTCCCTGCTTCTGCTTCGCCGGCCCTTCCTCCCGCCTTTAACAGTCGCCACATTTACGCGCCATGTAGACCGCCATGGTCTCCACTGTTCGGGGCGGCTGCAGCTGATAAAACTTCTCAGACCAAAATGGTTTTTGCTTCCGCGATTGCCGCTGGCTGAGTTCCCGGTGTTACCACCGTCTGGGGCCCTCCTCCTCCCTCGCTGTTTATTATCGTTCAAAATGCTTCTGGACTGGGTGCTGTCCATCCAGCTGCCGTGGCTGTCCCTCCGACAGAACCGGCGTTCAATGAGGCAGCCTCTACGCGTGCTTCGAACAATCATTTTTGTCCCGTACGCTTTCCGAATAGGCGGTATTTTACGAGCGAAGCACTTTATTGCCCCAGTACCTGCTGTCGTTCTATTCCTCAGCTGGATCTCGTGTGGTGCTGGCCGACACGTGCAAGCGTTGCTGCGGATGCTGTTACGCCAACCGGAGTGTTCCAGCGGCTCATCACGATAACAGCTAACGCCACCGCCTGCTGGCGTCCAGCTCCAGGAGCCTGGAGCTCCGGTGTCGCTGCCAGTCTTCTCCATTCCTGTCACAAAACAGTCCTGCGCCTCTAGATGGGAGTGCCGTGGCTGCTGCCGTGTCAGGTGCCGCTCCTGCGGTTGTTCTGTTCGCTGCTGTTGGTCTGATGGGATTACGGCCACAACATAGTTGCGTTGGTGCTGCTGCTGTGCCGCAGCTCTACCTGATAGTCTGCAGTCTTCAAGAGAACTCCCACGTTGCTTCTGCTTTTCTCGGAAGATAAAATCTTCCACCCGGCACAGCCGTCCTGGAGCCTCCTGATGCTGCCGCGGCGTCGGTCGGGTAGAGCTGGACACACACCGCCATAGACGGTCCCAGTCTGGCTGCTGCTGGTGCTGGTGCTGTTGGTTTTGCTGGTTGTCGTGCTCCTGCTGCGCGTGGCTCTTGGTGCATTTTCGGCGCTCCTGCTTGTGCCACGGGGGAACTGCACACATACCGGCGTCAACTGTAGAGGTGTTACAGGCGCGTTGTGGCGTGCGTGTGGCATTCAACGCTGTTTCCGACAGTCGAGGTACATCGCACTTTACCTCCCAGGTTTGTCGTTCTTGGGGAGGCTGCTGCGGTGGCTGTTGCTGGTGGAGCATAAAATTCTGCCTGCCTGACACGTATGTCTTGTGCTTCCACGGGGGAAGGAGGGTGTTGCTTGCTGTAGATGCTGCGATTTCACGCGATGTTGCGGGGCTTGAGCCTGCGGTGCGATCTAAACCCTGCCTCCCATGCCTCTGCTGTTGCGGGCAGTGTTGCTGGAGCGCACGCGAGCGTGGCATTTGTGAACCGTCGCTGCAGAAGCACCACGCGCAAAAGTCTCTGGCGCATGAAGCTCGCGATGGCGTCCAATGTACCATATCCGTATGACTACCACATATATGTGGACAGGAAGCAACGCGCACAAGGCTGCATGTACGCGACATATACACATTATTAATATATATATATATATACATATGCACGTTCCACGTAGACGTCTGTTTGGTATTCCTCGTGCAAAAAATCTTTCTGCTCAGAACAAAAGCTCACGCGGGAGCGCAGTGGGACGGTATCACTGTACATGCCCCCTGTGAACAAGCTGTTGTGTGTTATGCTCCGGTGCATCTCCTGCACAACGGTGACGCGAAGACCAAGAGTGGATACAGAAGATGTCGGCGCCTCTCCATAAAAGCGTCTTTGCACTGACTTACAGAGCAACACAAGACAATCAAAAGGACCCCGCATGCTATGCTGTGACACGCCACTCAGGACAATATGGTGGCACAACTTTGCTGCTCGCCGTGAATTTCTGTACAGCCGAGTGTCAGTACATGGCGCAAGGATACCCTCTTCCGCTGTGGTGTCTTCTCATGCAATTAACTGGCTGCAGTTGACTCTATGCATCAATACTACTAGCAAATCTCAACATATGATGCTCTACGTGTCTGCGTCCTACTCGTGCGCGTGCCTCACCCGTGGCGAACCACTACAGGTCCTCGAACAGTGATCCACGATAGCCGCCGCTTATTATACATGGCTCTGAAGATAGTCTCATACCAGCGTGACCCTGAGAAACAGTGCTACAGAGTGTAGCTGTTGCGTTGGAAACTGAAATCCCCAGCGTTAGCAACCTGCGACTGCAGTGAAGGACTGGAAGTGTAGTAACAGCTTGTTGTCCAGTCAAAAGCTGCGGCCCTGAGCATCCTCGACCGTGAGCATCGGTTCTCCACTCTTCTGTACGATGGCATTCGTGGTACGTCTTTGTGCGCGTGGCCCACCTACCCTGGAGAAGACGAAAGGACTCGAAACTAGCTGTTCTGCAGCACGTGTCACAACGAACAATCCCGCAGCTTTATCCTCAGGTGGGTGGCCTGCCTGCTGAATGAAGCCAGAAGTCCGTAGATACATAATGTGTCGACACTAACAGGGGCCATAAAGCAATGGCTTGATCCCAACCTACGTCGCACAAGTGCATTCTGCTTGAGTAGGAAGTCTCTGTCCACACCGCTCACTACAGAGGTGTTATATATAGAAAATAGCATTGCACTGCCTGTGTATCTAAGACTGCATTCTCTTCAAAATGGCGGCGCTTAGCAGTTTTCTACCAGTGAGTTCCCTTCGGCGCCAAGACGGCAACCTCTTTTTGCCACCTGAGGCTCGGTTGATGTTTACCCTGCAGATCGAGAGTACTAGACGTCGTCCACCCGCGAATGGAGAACTGCTGAGTACTGCTACGTAAGGCAAGCAGGATACTTTTCTGTCTTTTGGAATAGGCGTGTGCCGGGAAGATATTACAAAGATATATGATTCTTACTAGGCTGTCCTTATTCCAGCGGACTGCTGCCTTCCTGTATAGTACTACCAGTCGTGGAACTTCACAGCAGCTACACGCAGTGGGTGCCTACGAATTAGCGTGCTGCTGCTTGACAAAGCACACACGCATGTGTCTTACCTGCACGTCACATCCAAATGTTCGTCACACTAGCAGCACCTGTGCACGCTGGACCGCAGTCGGTTGTACAACGCAGCAAGATACCCTCATCTTGTTGACGCGTACGTACTGTGCAGGCACGTGCTGACGCCGTCAGCATCGGCGCTGCACAAGGAGATCTTAGATTTCGTTGTGCGTGCGTGTTGCCGTGATCGGACAATCTCACTCAGAGTGGTCGCTTGCTAATGAGCAGACAGTAACAGGACTATTCATGTTTTCGGAACAGGGCGTGCAACTCTACAAGGTGGAAAAGAGCATGCACGGAACTTCGTGTGCTAGCAAACGTACTCCAGACAGGTGTCCGGCGTCCTGTAGGGAAGCGGCGGCATTTCCCCGGAACCTGCAAGGCAAACGTGTTCGACGAAATCCTCGCAAAAAGATGCGAGCGTTTGTTGGGATAGCTTCAGTCTTACTGCCAGGAGTGCAAGCTCCTCAGAACTCAAATTCTTGTTCCATGGGATTGCACCTCCGTACCCAGTAACAGCACTTTGCTTCGTCGGTAGGCTGGAAAGGGGTTTGTCGTCTTTTCTTATGACGGACGGAACTGAGCGGCTCTACTGCTGCTAGCCTGTATAACGTAGCCAGCAGCGATAAAGCAAGTAGCTGCCCGGCACGAGCGCCCCCCGACTTTGACGCTTCACTCGTGACGCCGGTACTCTTCGCGTGTGTCTGGTGACCCCTCTTGCTAGCTGGCAACGCTCGTGCTCCGCTTGTGCGGTTGGCGTACGATCTCGGCCTCAAAAGGAAACGCTGCGTCGGCGTTTGCTGACTGCAACTTTGGATTCTGCGAGACGCACGTGGACTCCTGGCGCGCAACGGCGACTGACGCGGGAAGTATCCCTGGCAACTCCGCCTGATTCCTAGCGTTGCAGATTTGACGCAGCGTTGAAAAGAGAACGCCGACTCACGGTGTGCTGCGTTCGCGTACGGCTTCCGTATGTACACTTCTGTCACGCCTGCGCGTAGCTCCGCTGGTTCCGCAGACACTTTACTTACACGTGTGCTGAGTATACAGACAGACAATTGCAAGGACAGCATTGTAATTTTCTGATGTTCAACGCAAATCTTCACCTCTTCAAAGATTTACGAATACGCGTTCACTATAGGCTTGGTGTGGACCAGATCGACGATTGTGTAGCCCCGTAGTGGGAGGGTGTGTGTTCGAGAAGACGACGCGTTCGGTTTCCGAGGGGAAAGGATGCGGAAGGCGTTGCAACCTCAACAAGGTTCGTTTTCATCACAGCTGAATAGTCCGACAACAGTTTATTCACATTTCCAGGCTGGTGCGGTAAGTGTTTTGCGTGCTCTTCTCTAGAATGGATGCTTTGTCGCGTGTGTATTGCCGACAAAGCGTGTAGTGCGCCGCGTAGTTCGCCGCAGCGGTGAGCACCGTTGTGCACAGCACACAATGTAGCACACAGCTTATTTAACAAGTGGACCATTCATATCTGTGTAACAAAACAGTTTGCAGCAAAGATGGGTAGCAAGGCCGGCGGCATCCCTATGTCCCAGAAGACAGCGTCAGTCACTTGAAAATGTCGACTGACCGAGGAGCTCCGATTCGACGTACAGGTACACCAACCTTGACGACTGCCGGGCTAAAGGAGTGCGTTCTTATGCTACGTACTTCAGCATACTTCCGTCAGAGCCACTGGCTAGGAACGCGACGCATACGTTCCCTCTTCTGCAGCTGCGCAACCCCCGCAATAGGATTAAAGACATCCGACCAGCATCCACTCCACGCCACAAACCGGTAGCATCCTGCCTCTGCAGGGCAGTTTGCTGCTGCGCACCGACACACAGCGAGAAGCGTTACGTGCTCCGCATCATCCGTTGTTTCGATGCTGTTTGTTATTCTTCCATGGCACGTGTGTAAATTTTCCAGAACGGTTCACGTGGCTTCAGGAACTAGACAGACCTGAGCGGCGGTAGTAACAACGTAAAAGTTTGACCTGCTGCCACGCGGTGAAGCAGCGGCAGGACCCTCTTCTTATAATGTCCTGGATAGGGGCTCTTAAGAGCCCAATAAAGTTCTAGTGTCTATGCCGGCGGCCAAGCGTATCAAACGTAACCTGTTGCTCTAGCACCTTGGTGCAGTAGCATCAGCGTGGTGGTTGTACGGGAGTAGGGTTTGATTGAAATGGCAAAGGCGTCCGTATCTTTACCTGTTGAACGGTATTCAACGCATTCACACTTCCAAAGCAGAATATCCATAGTAACAGTTCCTGCCGCAGCTCTGCATGTGCGCCTACCTGCAGCAGCAGAACGGGGCCAGCGGAGGTCAGTTTTGCAGCTGCAGCTGTTTGCGAGGTTTGTCGTCGCTCGGTAGCTTGCATGCCTCACCTGCAGCAGCGTGCAGATTTGTTTCGTGTCCAGCAGTGTCAGAGGCCTCACTTCCGCTTGCAGTAGCATGCCTGGGTGATGCAGCACGTGAAACTGACGTTCGGCTGCAGAGGTACTTACATCAGCAGCAGATGGGAAATCATGTCGTGCTCGGCAAGAACGGCCCCACCTCCAGCATCCATTACATCAGATCTTTCGTGCGTCCACGGTGGCTCCGCTCCGCTCTCCACAACCATGCCGGCAATATTCTTGCCGTTCAAACGTACCACAGACTGAAGACACATATTTCAGTAAGCTGCTCGAATCACGACCGTCTGCAGCTATTTAGAGTAAGCGTGTCTCTGCCCACTCACAGGCACGTAGTCCCTGTGGATCATTCTGCAGCATCGACAATCGCTGTAACTGCCACACCGCCACGCTTAAGTAGCCCGAATCAATGTTAAATGTGTGTCACGCGGGCGTCTTCAAACTGTGCTGTGCATTACACCAGACCTTACTCAGTTACGGCAGTGTAACCGCTGGATTAAATGTTTGTCAGCCGAAGTACAAGGTTCCGAATGTGAGAACGTGAGAAACATGCGCTATTGTGGGCTCGCTCCGTACGTCAGGAGGAAAATGTGAAAGTTCCACAGAAATCAAACGAAGAAGATGCTGCTGGCACCTACGAGGGCTATAAGGCCTCTCTTTGAAAGAGGGCCTCTGGCTGAGCGCGAATCTGCAGAGGTCACATTATGGTTGGGGGCGGAACAACTACTTTAACGTGCGGTTTGATGCACACCGTTACTTCCATAGTGCTGTCACACCCGAACACATCCATCACTGGATAATACTTCCTGCGCCGTCGTTCTATGAACGTAGTGTGTCGGTGTGTAGGCTTGATCACGTCGTGTATGTTCGCATTTTTGCTGATACGCGAGTGGTGACACTGTTACGCTGGCAGAGGCTGACAAACAGAAGAACGCTTTTAGTAAGTCCATTCACAGTTGAAGTACACTGGGGGGGAAGATCAGAAAAAGAGGGAAAAAGACATCTGGGAAGAAGAGTTGACGCTGAATACGAGAGAGACGAAACTGGAGATTTAGACGCGAACAGAAAAAAGCGGAGGAAAATGAGAACGAAGAGTCGCAAGATATATGCAGACACGCGAAGTCCTATCTACACAAGTTCGCCGTGCAAATTCAGTCCCGTGGTGGCGAAGTGTTTCGTCGACCACTTTTGGCTCCGAAAGGTGCCGGACCTTAACAACTCTTCACCACCTGCATAGAGATATGGTATTCTTTGTACCATCACTTCGTTTCAGACAGGCTTTTGGTAGATACATTGGTTCACTCCGGTCGGCGGGCAAGGACACACACAGATGCGTGGTTACGCACATACGAGGTAATGGCCGCACCCGAAATGTACCGTCGATGAATCGACAGTCTCGGAGGTGGTGTCCTATGATCAGCGTGAATGCAATACACCTCGAGTGTGTGGACTAGGAAAGTTGTGCAGGTCCATCTTGTACTGGCAGAATGTGCAAACTGCCTTCTCGATAACTGGTTTTCGTGCCGTGCTTCAGCCTTGTCTAGTCCGTCGAGAGGGCACGGGTGGTGTCTCTACCTCATTGTGGCGGCGGTGCGACTGCTGCCACGTCCGAAAGTCGGGCACCGCGAGCTTCCACAGCCAGGCCCCACTCTGGCAGTGAATGTGCCGCACAACCGCCACTTGGAAAGACGTTTCGCCCCGAGCCTTCCACAGAAGAAGATGATAGTGGTGTGGAACTTCACTCTCCCGAGGGTTTAGAAGTCATTTCCTGGTGTCAGTGCCATCGGCGTTAAGGAGGGGAATGATGTCGAGGAAGACGGGCGGCTGTACACACCGACCGCTCAGGAATTCTGTGATGAAATATCACGCTGCAGCGGCCAGCAAGTTCAGAGCTGTCTGCAACTATCTTCTGCTAGTGTGACATCAATATTAAATCTCTACTGACATAAAGATATATACACATTTGTGTACAGTGCAGTGCGCGATCGCTAAGGACTTTGCGGACATATGCGGTGTACAAAACCAGAATATTCGTGCGCAACACATCGCGCACCGCCCCCGCCCTCGTGAGACCTCCTTGCGTGTTAAGGCTAGTTAAGCTGAGGGATTCAGACTCCCACTTAAGTGAATAATATACTACGGACAACTGCAGAACCATTCCCGACGACGACAGCTGCTGTGTATATCCTATCAAGCTTTCTGGTGGACACCACATTTCGTCTGCGTTGATGATTTCATCGCACACCTGATTAGAGGGAGGGACCACAACATCTAAAGCCACGGTCGGCGTTGATGTAGGTACCACTTTTGTCAATCATAAGCCTTGTGTCCCGCCTGTGACGTAGTCTCCCAAGAGCACTGAGGGTCCAAGAGCCGTCGAATGGTACACAAGCGCTGACTCCGAATAGAGAGTTGGGATACCACCAGAAATCAAGCACTCTAACGTCTAACCAAAGTGTGGAAGAACTGCCTACAATTCACATATTTCTTGTACGCAGCTGATAGACGAAGCCAGTGGAACTCTGTGTGTGGACTCACGGCAACTTTCGGCGGAAACACGGCGTTGTGTAGCCTACATATCTTCAGCTAATTCGTAACTGGCTGCGTCAATTGTAACATGCGTCTCAACAAAGCCGAAATGTTGGCAGTACCGTGTTCGCTGGCAAAATTTGGTCAACAATCTCACTGGCAGTTTCGTGGCGCTTGTACAGCTGCAGAATACATGCGGTGCATGCTGGTACGGGCTTCCCTATATGCAGTAATTGCTGGCGGCCCGCAGCAATGGTATTCCCACGATACAGTATTTCCAGAGAGTGCCCTCGCACCCCGTAGATCACTCTTCTTTTCCATTTGTCTTTCTCGACTACAAAACACGCCTGAACGCTGCGTCGTGTAGTCAGAGCTACGCTTTTGTCTCGACTACTTTTTTTCTTCCTACAGTCATAAGCCATACGATTAAGACGACCCATACATCGCGATTTCCCGTGCTCCGTCCGTTTGCAACTACTGAGTCGAACAAGCGCATCTACGCACGCATATATATATATATGTATATATATATACGTTGACATACATATACACATATACGTGCTTGTTGTGCCCAGTCAGAGGTACCACGTCGAATGTGCTCCATAACTTATCGAATATTTGCATATATAAAGTCACTTCGGTCCATATTCCGCGATGTCTCAGTATGAATCGTAGTCGTGATGACGAGCGCAAGGTTTCATCAGTAGCATTCCTTCGATTTAACGGATGGAAGTGGCGGTCAATCAAGAGCGTGCCCGCTTCGAATCTCGAACCTGACACACGCTGCGCTATGTCCGCAGTCATACTTGCCACCGCCCAATGCGTTCGGGGCGTGGCCCAACTTTCCTTCCGAGCGGTGAATCTCGTGTCACCCCATTTCACCACAGGAGACGCTGAATTGCCGCAGGTTAAAAGTGATGAAATGTGCGTCAGTCTTAACTGGAAAGTTTATAGCCGGCTGTGGAGGGATGAGTGGACGCACGCGTATATCTAGAGTATACGCACGCATGAAACAAGGTCGACGAACAGCACCCTTGCTTTCAAGTACGGGATCATCTCAGCTCTTTACGTGAGGCACTGCCCTGCCCTTCTGCATCAGCACAGGAGCCTCGTCATCAGGAAACGTGCATCCTGTAGTTGGGCAAGAAAGTTCCGTAGGGAACAGTGTACGGGACATCCATTTAACTTCCAGGCACCTGTCACACACTGGAGACTGGCTGGATGATAAATAGAAGGAGCGTCCTCCTTGTGATCGGCTGGGAAATGTAAAGACGTTGGCTTGCATCATGTTTCGCTCGTACATATCTTCCTACAAGAAAAAAGGGAGGAAAGCCAGCTCGTCACTTCAGTCAGAGGTAGAGGCAGACGAAAGGCGTACTGTTAGAACCGTTGATTCGTTCCCTTTTCTCTTCTTCTGGAAGCCTCCTTTTTTCTATCCTGGCCAAGCGGTCTCACCAAAGGACGCTGTTGACTTCTGTGTGAGGCTTCGCCTACGCCACACGCTTGCCTTGCAGCACTGCAAAAGTCATGCAACACACGAGGCACATCAGTGTCGAGCATTCATCTCACATCACAGTTTAAAAAATTGAGCTCTTGTCGAATGGAGTGCTTTATCAGAACAACCAATTCGTAGCTGTCACGCCGCTTATTTCTGCTGGATGTGCTCCTGCATTAGTGTGCAGGACTTCCCACGCACAAGTCCGCACGAGAGGAAGGCTTATTATTGTTTCCCTCGTACATACTATTACACTTCAGCATACTGATGCCGACCCCGTACAGTGTTGCACCATGTTAGAAGAGTGTCAAAACCCAACACACTAGAATTTAAGAAAACTTGTCTCAAGTCGTTTCCTTTTAAAGGCGTCGCATCTTCGTCGGTGGAGTCGCAGGTGGGCGCAGCCGTACCACCCCGTCACCTCAGTTTAATTAATTCTTTTACAAGCACTGATGCATGCAAGTGTGTACTTACGACGCATGAGGCGTTCACCGCACAGCCGCGTGTAAGTGCTGTACACATGTGTCGGCAGCACTATAATACAGATTATTCACGCAGTTATATTTGTCAGCTTTATTTCAGCCAATGCATGGGTCTCGCCGCCGCGCGGATGGATGCCGTTGTTCAAAGCAGATGCTTCAACGGTAGACATCCAGTAGTTTTTGTCACTTTTCCGCTAAAAGATGCGCTTACCAAGATGACGCCTATCCCATATGGAGGCTGCACTGCTCGTCGCCTGAAAAACAAAAGCCTCGATTTATACTGCAAAGCTGATATGAGCACTGCCAGTAGATTTTTGGACCTAAGCACGTGCTGAGCATGTAACGTATTGTTTTCTTCAAGCTGCGTGTACTTTCTGGGAATGTACGCTGGGAACTTGTCACCCTCTGTCATTCTCCCTTCTTTTCTCCCGTGTTATGGGATATTTGCGAAGAACAACGTGTCTGGCGGATTGCTGCAAAATAACCTATTCCGACAAAGCCGATATGGAAGGCAACATACTACCGTACGCAGGGATGTGATTCGCAGGATGCGTCGCACGAACTCACACAGAGCTATTTATACATATGTACTGTTGTACTGGCGATTGAGGCAAGCACGGACTGCACAGACAAGCAATTGCATTCTCTAAGCGTCGGGTACCTTTTGGGAATATGTGGGAGACGGTTGTCGTTATCTGTCATTCCCCCTTCTTTCCTCTCGTGTAAGAGAAAATTTGCGAACACCGACGTGCCTGGTGGATTGTCCCATAATTACTTATCTCGACTGCTTAGACACTTATCCCAGCAAACGAGACGTGGGAGGTAGCACACTATCGTAAGGAAGTGTGTGACTCCGACGAGGCGTCGCGCGGCTTCACACAGAGTTACTTAGGCATTTGTATTGATGTGCACTCGGGATGGTAGTAACTCTTTGCTCTTTATTAGCACTCCGCAGTCGTGTGTGTCAGCCAGACTGAGCACCATATTTCCCCGCATCCAGCACATTTGGGTGTCGTGTCGTCGCAACTGCCTACGGTTTCCCATAATACTAGTTCGAAGAGTCCAGTGTCCACGAGGCGTTTCTGCAGAAACGACAGCCGAAGTTTCATAGAAAACGCACAAAATTCCAGGTTGACGGGAAATTCCAACGCACTTCGTTTGTTTTACTCCGCACACACGTGTCAATGTGTGTATTTGCAGCTATGCGAGAGAATGGCACAGGAGCACCACTAACCATGTCCTCACGTACACGATTGATTACTTTACGTGCCTAACCGATGCGCCGGCATCTGATACGGTGTACGTTTCTAATTGGGGAAATTTTTCTCGGAAATTGTAGCCAGTTGTATTACCTTTTCTTTTTTAAAAGATAGATACGCCACAGACACAGCCAGAGGCCTTTTAAAGCACATAGATACGCATTAGAATGGTGTTTTTGTGCACATATTTGTGTGAAAGTGTTTCTGTCAGTACTCCGCATGTGCCGTTGTACACACGGGAGCTGACTATTTTCTGCGCATGCAGGCATTCCAACTGTTCAATTTTTCGTCCGTTCACTTTTCAAAGTGAACAGGCATAAGCTGCACTTCCACAATTGGAAAAACCCTCCATTCGTACAAAAGCATAAATGCCTTTCGCTTGCCTCTTCATCGTTCTCCGCTGCGGCCCAGTCGAGCACGACCTGAAGGGCGGGAACAGCAGACGAAGTGAAAGAGAAGACGAAATTTTGCATGATCCTCAAGTAGAAGAGTTGGAGGCGGCAGGATTTTCTTAATACACATACTGTGTTTTGAATTAGCGCCTGCGCTGATCTGAAGACTGGCACGCTGAGGTCTTGCGGCGGGGAAATTTTGCAACACTGAAGTGACAAATGTGATAGGGGAAGGCTCCGCCGGATGACGAAGTACTGTTCAGGGTGGAAGGAAGCGAGAAGAGAAAACAGAATAGTAACAATACCGTGGCTAGCGAGAAAGGTAAAGAGAATACTGAGGCTGAAACTGTGGATATCATGCACATACTTATATATATATATATATATATATATATA